>JASFDD010000007.1:0-212062 GCA_036937055.1 Nidula microcarpa | reverse complement strand
GCCGTGCTCTATACATTGATCCCCTTGGTGCGATGGCTTATTGACTTCTCCAAGCCCGACGGTCGTTGCTGCAAATCTAAAATCCAGACGACAAAGAAAAGACGCCAGTTGGCAGTTGACCTGCCAAAGACCCTGAAACGAAATCCGCCTAAAAGCGCCAATGGATGTGCGCCACAAATCATCCTCGTCTACAGCAAAACGTGTAAGAGAGCGTCAGAAAAGCTGTAGAATAAAATTGAATTCCCTGATGCTTAAACAGGACTCACCAAGTAAATGATTTGACCCTGCGCTGATTGAAAGTTTCAAGAAATATCATTGCTGCAAATTCCTTGGCAAATTTGAACGCTCGTAAGTAGAATATCTGTAAGTATACTCATGGTAAGATTGACTATATTCGATGTGTTCGATTTCGGATGTTTGAGAATTAGCTGGCGGAAGTAAGTTCGAAGACGATGTGCCAGTGTAAGTATGAGAGTGGTCGTGGGTCATACCAACGTTCAACTTCCTGTGACTGTGGTGAATGCCGGGCACCCCGGACCGAGTGTTCCCCGGCCCCGGGCCCTGTCGTTGCTTCGGTTCGGAAGGTTGAACTTGAACACCGCTGTATTCTTTGTTGACCCTTCGCTCCTTAGTTCTTTCTATATCTTTGCTAGCTTAAATCTCCTCGCTTTTGTTTTCAGGGTTGCTTAGGACGACTTCTTCGTGGTGTGGACAGAATAAAGCTAATTCAAAGGTACCTTCGCAACCTATTGTTCCAATTCGAGTCACTTTTAAGGCAAGCTGTCGATCTGGACCAGTCAAACCTTCAAAACCTTCTTCTGTTCACAATACTACTCAACGTCGCCAAAGAACTGCGTTCAAGAGATACATGGCTCCCAACCTGCGTTCAAGCCCTTCTACTCAAAGCACGCCCACAGGGAAATCCGGCTCTGCTAGCGCTACTTCGAGGGATACTACTCCGTCCACAACACCCCGCAAAGTGCCTCAATGCCAGAAATGTAAACGTCCTCGAGCAGGGCATCCGCGTTCTGGGTGTCCGTATGTCGATTCTCCTCTTAAGGATGAGGACAAGAAAATGCCGCCTCTTCCTGCATCGCACATCACCGTGGCTCTTGGCTCGATGCACCTTGAGTCCCCCGTCCGAGATTGCGACGAAGAAACAAAAGCCACAATTCGTAACCGTCGCCGCCTGTCTGCGCAGCCAGTCCCAATCGGCCCTACCGAGAGCCTGGCGTCTCTGTCAAGTGAGACCCTCGCCGCGCTTCTCAAGCCCGGGATGTTCGACGATACCTCGGACGAGGACGAGGCTGCTCGCGACGTAGCTGCTAGCGGCAGTGCGAAGGTTGTCCGGTGGCAAGAAACCCTTGCTGCTATTGCTCCTGCCAAGGGAAAAGGCAAGGCCTTCTCGCGTTCCCCAATGCCTGGGACCTTTATTTCACCTTCTCCCTCTCCGGAGTCGAGCTTTACTTCGCAGAGGTCCTCTATGAAGCAGGAGACACCTTTGGCAAAAATCTCTGCTTCAACTTCAGTGACAGCGCCTCCTACTTCCCAGCTCCTCGGACGCACCATGTCACTCCAGCAGCGCGAAGACTTCATTTCAACTCTAACGAGTAAATCTACCGCTACTATATACGTCCTGCCCAAGGCCGATATTAAAGCCATCGCCGAGGCAGCTGGACAACTCAATTTTCATTCCAGTGTTGTTAATGATCTGGAGGATGACACGAAACAGCAGGGTCTGCTCATTCTAGGAAGGAGTGAGGAGGCTGTGAAGAGGGTGATGGAGAAGATGGAGGAAGAAGAGAAGAAGCAACAGGCAAAGCATCACCTGGAGATAACAGGGAATGGACAGCAGCAGGAGGTCGAGAAGTTGAAGGCGAATGGAACAGGAGGCTCCAAACTCCGCGCTGCGGCTGGAGGCGCCGTTGTAGGTGCCGTGGGCGCTTGGGCCGGATTAGCTTTTTCTTAAGTGGGAGTGATTATACGGAGGTGCTATCGAATGATCTGGTAATCGTTTTGCCACCCGGTGGTACAGCTTGGATTCGAAGACCTCGTCCATCGCCTTTTGCATCTTTGGAACAGCTTTTCGAGAAGAACCACAAATTAAAGCAGTGATTTTTATCGTAGCCACCTGGATTCCGGAACGGGCACCCGTTTTTATTGATACTTTCAAACGCTCTGCAATCCAACCCACTTTCTTGGAAGAGCTGTATATCCCGGTTTTCTCGTCATTTCCTCTCTCGCGTTCATGATCCCATCTCGGTTCCTCGCTACAGTATTCCTGTTTCTCCCCACAGTCGATATCAGTGGCAGTATACGTTATCTTCCACCGGCACGTCACCTTTACCATGATCCCTCTTCCATTGATTGTATCGCTATACTTGTCGCTGTCCATTGCATTTCTTCCTGGACTATACCCGTAGGCTATACGGTTGTATCATAACTCCCACTGTCCATACAGACACTGTATTCACAAGCGGCGTATCGACGTCGACATCGCTTTTGACTGATGAATGTATACGGTATATTCCCTAATAATTCTCAGGCCCAGGATCATGATATCAGATATGCTTCTATATGACTTGCCCGACTTAGAACCCAAGCAAAAGTGTATATCAGACGGACTTCCTCTACTGCCTGCTGCCTGCCTGACAGTTGAAGTAAAAATAAAGAGAGCTGTGCAGTCCCGTATTTATATACCTTGCACCCACGCCGAAGCCTTCAAGCTCCCGAGTCTGCTTTTCGGCTCAATGAAAGGCATGTAACCTAATTAAATGTGATGGTCGTAACCATTCTTTATGAGAAGAAATAACATCTTTCAAGCTGCCTGTGGGATATTCAAAGTGAGATCTCCGTTTGGCTCCCCGCCGTTTCTGTGACCGAGCATTTCCCCATATCGCCTTGTACAGGTATTGTGTTGCCGGCAATACCGCGATTCAAATGCATATGATGACAAGTCAGAAGTTCAATGCATCGAGCGAAGGGTGCTTGGGGCTATCATAGTACTGTTGCATGACATCAATACCATCGAACGACATTCAGGCGGCCGACAAGAATTGCCTCCTCTCTTCGTCAGAAAGGAATCAGAGAAACAAGCCACCGGAGCAAGGGAAAGGACAGTACCAAACAGCACTACAAGCTTAGACCAGTGTTTTGACCTATAGGTTTACTCTCTGTAACATTGACGATGTCGACACTGCTTGTGATCAAATTTTGGGTAGGTAGGCCATCTTAAAGAAACGTCGACCAGAAGGCAAAATGCTGTTGTTATATTGTTGCAATCGTCGAATCCCGTTACTTGGTCCACTATTGGTTCATCTTCGGCGAGCGCCTGAGAAATATACCTCATGAGTTCTTCGACATTAACTAATATCATGAAACACCAACCAAGTATGTGACGTATTCTGGGAAATTATTTTCAATTTGCAGAAGGAATAGAACCAAATGGCTTTAGTTGAGGCAAGATGAGCCCAGAACATTGAGTAGCAGAACAAACAGAACATACTTCCACGGCACTGTCTAATTTTGCTAGAGCATACTGCGGCTTGGCAAGCACATTTCCCCCGACGTTATCTTAGGACAATTGAAATGTCATGTCCAAAGCTGCTACGGCCTTGGGAAAAAGCAAAAAAGCGACCATCATCCCTGATGCTATTCGCTACACTTCACTCACTTGTGAGAAGCTACGATATTTGTCTTCAATGACTTGATCATGATCCAGTAGTTGTATTCAACGAGAGAGAGCTATGAATCCGCATGCACATGTCAGGTATGCTAGACACTTTAAACAACAGATATTTCTTACCCGGCACTCAAGCGGGAACCACCCACGTTAGGCATAGGGCTATAGGTACTTAGAGCCGGACAGACCAGACACGAAATACACAATACGGCACGCAGATAAAAAATATAGTCGACGTCTGCATTAGAGAGAATTGTCGGACTGCATGTCGCATTAGGATTCAGCTTTTACCTTTGGGAGTTTTCATGACGACAGAGGAGATACACACGGCCGCACTCTCGAGGCCGTTGCTTCAAAACTTGCCTAAAACAGCCAGTTCATCTGAGAACCTTTTTGTTCTGCGGGCTAACACCAGGGTCGAACCGACAACCTTCGCGTTATTAACACGACGCTCTAACCAATTGAGCTAGTCGGCCGATACGTCGGGCAGAAGTACTGGGGGGAAACGAAGGAAATGAGTGACCGGTGATGTGGCGCGGCCAATGCGTGCGCACTGTGCGCAACATCTGACGGTATAGCTGGCTCGAATATAAGGAACTTTGTCTTTACGAGAAATCGAGCGCTCACCTCAGAGAGGAACGTACATCGAGGCTTCACTAGATGTAAGATGATAACTGAATGGAAGTGAGCATCATCAGCGTTAGCGAGCACATGTAAGATGAGATTCGGGAATGGCATCTCCGATCCAGAGAAAGATATTCGCCAAGATAGACAGCTGAAATATGAGCGGAATATGCATGGGATTGGCAGCGAGCATTGGCGGGGGATAAGAAATGCCCAGACGACTCCGTGTGCGGTATTGGCAGATATTTTTCCCATTAGCATCCGTATTCCACAATTATTCTGAAATAATTATCACAACAAAAATCTGTTAGGCAAGTGTCAGCTCAGCATCTTTGTACCATGCATGTTTTGGAGAAGTACTCACTATACAGTTCCACAAGCTGGAGAACTCCCATGTACTTTTTGTCCGCATCTCGAAGTAGTCCACATTCAACCTAACCCTCTACTCCTTCCCGTCCTTGCCCTCCTCCTCCAAAATCAACCCTTCCACCACCCCTCGCACCACGCGTGCGTCCGCCCGCCCACGGCTCTCGCGCATTACGCGTCCCACGATCTTGTTGATCACGCCCTGGTGCCCCGCGCGGAAGGCGGCTGCTTCGGCAGGGAGGTCGAGGATGGCGCGGAGGCAGAGGGCGCGCAGGGGGTCTTCGGGGTGGGGTTGGGAAGTGGATGTGGGGGAAGGGGTGGGGGAAGGGGATGAGGAGGAAGATGGGGATGAGGGGGGTGGGGATGAGGATGAGGGAAGAGGTGAGGACGGGGAAGAGGAGGATGGGGAGAGAGCGAGTAGTTCGAGTTCAGTCGCGATTTGGGATGTGCGCGAGGTGCAGGGGTGAGCGAGCATGTGTCGCAGGAGGAACTTCCCCGACGTGCCTATGAATTCAACGCGCTCAGTTAACTGTCAAGCACACAGCCGTCAAAAAAACGTACCAGTAACAGTCCCCGCCTGCACCAGATCAATCAGCTCCCCCAGCTGCACTGCAGTCACCGTATTGTCCCTGAAACTCTCCTTCCGTGCCGCGAGCTGCCCCAGGAGCTCGTGCGTCATCCAGTTGAGCACGACCTTCGGGTCCCTGCCTTTCCTCGGTCCTTCCGCCTTTCTTTCTACTTCCACCTGTCCGTTCATTTCGTTCCCGTCTACCCCAGCGCACAGCCCTTCGAAATACGCCACCGCCCCGCCCTTCCCTTCCCCCCCGTCGAATGGCACGTCTGCGCCGCTGTCGATGCCCAGCAGGACGTCTGCCGCGCGCGGGGAGAGGCCGTATGTGCTTTGGAGGCGCGCGCGCGTGGCGGCAGGGAGGGAGGGGAGGGTTCGGTGGAGGGTATTAATGCGTTCCTAGGGGAGGGGGGGGTTAGCGGGTTGATTGAGTAGGTGTGAATATCGATATGGTGGATTGAAAGTAAGAAACGAACAGAACGTGAAGAAGAGGAAAGGAAGCGAAAGACGGAGAGAGTATAGGAAGACAATGAAAGTGAGGGAATGGAAAGGGATGCCCACGCACCTCGCTGAGAATGAGTACCCCGAGATTGGGGTCGGGCATGTAGCGGTAGTCGGGGGCATCCTCCTTCGAGCGCATGCGGTACGTCTCGAACGTATGTTCATCGAACCCACGTGTCTCCTGCGGGACAGTGGGAGCGCCAGATGCGAGCAGCGCGCGTTGGCGGTGGACTTCGTGCACTATTCAACCATAAACATATCATCGAGTGAGTACACTTGCAAGAGAAGGAGACGCGGGGAAGACGTACCAATAGCGGCCATAATAAACCGCACGCTATTCAGATTCTTAATCTCACACCTGGTTCCAGGCGGGTCCCCAATGCGGTTGACGGAGACATTCACGTCGCACCGGAGGGAGCCCTGCTCCATGTTGCCGTCGCTCGAGCCCACGGCGCGCAGGAGAGCTTGGAGGGTGCGCACGTACGCACCAGCTTCTTCTGGGGACCTATGGGATAAGAGGTGAGGTCGATTTTTCTTTTTTGGGGGCAGGAAGGCGGAGGGAGGACATACCGGAGATCGGGCTCAGAGACGATCTCCATGAGCCCTACGCCGGCGCGGTTGAGGTCGAGGTGCGAGGTGCGGAGGCGCGGGTTGAAGGTTGATTTGGCTGTGTCCTGTGATAGGGCGTGGTCAGCAGGGATGTGGTGGGTAGGGGATGGATGGATGGTGGGACCTGCTCGAGCTGGATTTGCTTGATGCGCACTAGGATGGGGTCCGCATTGGGGAGTTGGAGGGTGAGAGCGCCGTTAAGTGCAAGGGGAGCTGTATGCCGTGCATGTTATATTTTAGCCATACATAAGACAGAAGGTGAGGGAGAATATACGCACCATACTGCTGCGTAATCTGGTAACCCGCCGGCTGGTCCGAGTAGAAGTAGTGCTTCCGGTCGAAGGAGGAGCGCCTCTGGATGTCGCATTGTAGCGCGAGTGCCGTACGGAGGGCAAGGTCTACGCATCGGGGGTTGAGTTTCTGGGATGCTCAGCTAGGGCGGGCCGGGAGGAGGGGAGGGGGGCTTACGGGGAGCGTGCCGGGGAAGGCGGCGTCGAACGGGGAGACGCAGGTGTTGGGTGGCGAGTCGGGGTCGGGAGTGAGAGATTCTGTGCGTGACGGTATAGAAGTAAGAAGGAGAACGGAACGTGAAGAGTGGATGGACGGACCAGAGAAGAGCTTGCGCCGCGATTTGATCTGCGCGTGCGTCTCGATGCCGATTATGACCTGCCACCCAGGCCAGCGCTTGTCTTCGATGTGGACGCGCACATCATGGAACAGGCAGCGAGCAGACGCAGACGAGGACGGGTTCGAGGAGCGGAGGGCGCATCTTGCGAGGAGCGCGAGCATGAACGGAAGGGGAGAGAAGACGCGCCGTTTTTATTAGAACTCCGCGCGCCGTGCCAATAACTACGTTTCCTTTCCTCTACACCGTCAAGCACAATGGCGACCCTCTCCCTGCGGCACCTCGCCCGCATCCCAACTCGTGCACTCGCCCGCTCCTACGTCTCCGCACCCGCAAAGCCCTCATGGACGCCGCGCAACCCCACCCCCAAGCCCGCCGTGGCGAAAGTGAGCACCGCGCCGCCCACCGCTGAGGAGATGCTCGACCACCTCCCACCCACCCCCTCCGCCGCCGAGGTGCCCGCCCCCGCCCCCACGGCCGCGCCTTCAGTCACATTCACGCCCGTCCCCGAGCCCGCCGTGTCGGTGCTCCCGGAGGCTATTGGCAGTGACGGCTCGACGGACTGGTCGAAGAGCTACCACGGCCTGTCGACGTATGCATTCTCGAAGGAGATTGCGGAAGTGCTCATGGCACCCGTGGACCCGATGGACATCGAGATGAAGCCTGGTGCGTGTTGCCTTCTCCCTTACTTTTCGCAATTAAACGAATAATGATGCGCAGACGGCATGATTTATCTCCCCGAGATCAAGTACCGCCGCACACTGAACAAGGCCTTCGGCCCCGGCGCGTGGGGACTCGCGCCGCGGAGCGAAACGAACGTGGGACCGAAAATCGTCAGCAGGGAGTATGCCCTCGTCTGCCAGGGCCGGTGCGTGTCTCCCCTAATCCCAGATGGCCCAATTTACTTACTGTATGATTTATGCGTATGCCGTAGATTGGTTGCCATCGCCCGCGGGGAACAGGAGTACTTCGATCCCTCCGGGATCCCCACCGCCACAGAAGCGTGTAAGAGCAACGCCCTCATGCGGTGCTGCAAGGATTTAGGTATCGCCAGCGAGCTTTGGTGTGTTGCTTCTCCAACATTTCCCTATCTCTTCATTTTACTGATGCGATATTACCTATAGGGACCCGCGGTTCATCCGCGAATTCAAAACCAAGTACTGCGTGGAAGTGTTCGCGGAACATGTGCCGACGAAAAAGAAGTACGTTCCTTCCTCCCTCTTCCCCTACTCTCCCCTTCTCCCCGTAAATTCCACTTGGATTCCAATCCACTGACACCCTATTCCTCCCCTCAACAGGAAGAAGCTCTGGCGGCGCAAAGACCAGCCGAAATTCGGGTATCCATACCAGGAGTGATCACCCACTTCCCCCCACCGTGGCTCCGTCCCGCGCACTCGGCTTCGGGTTTTCTTGTAAAATACCTATATAGAAGGATATAGCCCCGTCCTTGATATTCTCCCCCTCTCCTCTAGTAGATAATTAGCTCAATGCTGGATAATTGCTTTCTTGCTTGCTTTCGACTTAGATCGCATTTACGTGAGACGTGACGTGAATTTCCAGAGCGTCACGAGCATGTGATTTGTGACATCATGCGTCGCCAGGCGTTGGTTGAAAAGTGATTTTTTTCAGATTCTCGGGTCATTGAGACGGTTGCTTCAATGTCGCTAAAATACAGCATGAGTATCATTTTACCAGTATTGTAGTCTGCGAATTTAGAGTCTGCAAACATTGCTATTCCTGTCGGTCTACACGGCTAGGCCTGACCGGACAGGCGGACTCTGTCCCGTGAGCCATTCTTTCCGCTCAACCACCACCGCGATTTCTCTCGAGATTCTTTCGAGTAGGGGAATATTCTTGAATTTCCGGCACTTATACGGCACTACTCCTAGGAGATTCTCTGTTTTTGTGAAATGGGAAATGCGTACGTTTCCCTTGCCCGCTCAGTTGACAAGCAGTGCTGAATTTTTACCCCCTCTCTTCACACAGTCCTATGCTTCCTGCTCGAGTCTCGCGCACCGAACTAGCACACTCTTGAAGATCTAATTTGCTCTGCGTACGTTTCCTCTGTAAAAGAGAAAAGCCAACGGATCTGCGGATAACCAGGTTTTCCGGAGCACGGCCAGCTGGCTGGAGGTCGAGCATGATCGTGTAGATCGTTGTTTGAGCTGTCGGGAAGAGGCTCTGGCTCCAAGAGGACAGTCACTCCCGAGCAGCGCGCGCCGTGAGCCTCTTTGACCTTGACTTGGACTATCTGCACGCGCAAAAGGAAGACACGCCATCGCTCTAAGTGGACCGCCGCCTTCACCGTTTATTCGAAGGGTCGGGCTCTTCTTACACGACCGATGCAGCGCATAACCTTACTTCATTAGCGAAGTGTGCTACTGCTGCCATTGTGCAGAGGGGGCTTTTGATATTGTGCATGCGTGAACAGGGCCACCGCCTTCTACGTTTGCTCGAAGTGTAGGGCTCTGTGTACACCACCAACGCACCGCATGACCTCTTTTCCACTTATTCGGAGCTGCATCGCAACTATCGAGAGGCAAAATTCCGAATCCTTGGGTCACGGATGTCCATGCTACTGGCTCATTGCCAATCGCTGTAACTCTCCTATTGATCTGCTCTCTTGACGTCCCTGGGCCGAGCGAGTTATGGACATCATCTGCTCTTTCTTCCAGTGCTCACGTTGCCATCCCAAAGCCCTTTCTTTGCATAGAACTCCCGCAGAAGTGGTGTCTAAGTTCATCTGCAATACACCCACAATCGAGAAGCACGCTCTTTCCAAGGTTCATCGTGCGCAATAAGAATGGATCGCTTGCACTTCTTCTCTTTTTTGATTCCTGCCCCAGACGCTATGCGATTAATAACTCTCGCGGTACTGCCTTTCAGGCCTCTCAGGAAGCTTTTGGCACGCCGATTCTCAGAGTCATTAGATTCCTCCTTTCCCGACATCAACCCTCCATTCTTTCTGGACCTCAGCTACCGCCCAAAGTAGTCTTCGTGGTTCAAGGGCGCCAGTTTGCTCCAGATTCCTATTTACGGCACAAGGCGTGTTTACAACGAGGCTTCGTATACAGCCTGATGCCAGCCTACTCCGATAACATCTTGACCTATCGATACACTATCAGCAAGTCCTTCGATTGCCAGCTTGTAGCTATCATTCTACGTTGCTCGTTTATCGAGTTTTCGAATGTCACATCTGTCTATAAACAACAAGCAATCATGGTAGAAATCCAGTAAGCTTACCATCCAATACTATGGTGATATACTAACATCCATCGCTCATCATATCTAAGAGTGCCTTGCATTACCTGCTCGCACTGTGGGCGTTTCAGTGGTCCACCTGTAACAATTGCCGATCGCCAAATATCCCTGCTACAAGCTCGTTCAAATGATGCACCCTCTACGAAGGAGAAAACAAGTATCCTGATGACATTATTAGAAGGAAATGCAGACATTGCTAAGATCGATCACGAGATCTCCCGACTACAAGCATTCATCCTCCAACTGAAAAAACAACGAGAGATTGTACAGCAATACGTGGATCATCAGAAGAAGGCTCTTTCCGTTATCCGTAGCTTGCCTGATGATGTGTTAACGGAAATCTTCTTACAATGTAGGGAAGATGGCGTAATCGACCTCAGCACTCCCAGGTCCAACGTTGAGTCAATCCTTAAGGTCTCTCGCCGCTGGAGGGCGGTAGCACTTTCACAGCCCAGACTGTGGTCATCTATCAAGATCGATTTCGGAGTGGCTTTTTACCATTACGCACGTCTTATCCCTCGATCACCCAGTGAGCTGACTCCCGTGCAGTTTCGACTGAGATACTGCCTCGAACGATCCAGCATGGCACCCCTTAAACTGGCTTTAGCTAGTTTTACCGGAGACACCAGCACTCTGGACATGCTCGTAGCGCATTCAGGGCGGTGGGAAAGCGTTACATTTTCTGCACCTCCGGGGTCAGTGCTACAATCCACTTTTGCCTCGCTCAAAGGCCGCCTACCTCTACTGAGAGAAGTCATCCTAGATGGCTATCGATACGAAAACTTCAAGCCAGCTCTACTAGACGTGTTGAAAATTTCTCCAAGGCTATCAAATTTAACTCTGACAGGAATCATCTTTCCTGAGGATATTAATCTGCACCTCATCGAGACAGATCAGCACCATCCGACGAAGGCATTTCTCGATGTGCTGCGTAATATACCAGCATTAGACCACCTTTCCTGGGGTGGGACTTCATTCATGAATGTCTATCAACCCGTGGAACTGTCGCGTTTACGGTCCCTGAAGATCCTTACATCCTCTGTTGATGCCATGACCTTATTCTTCCAGGCATTCACATTGCCGTCATTGAACAACCTTGACATTGGGCACGTTTTCGGGGACGACGATTCTTACCCAACCTGTGTGGATGCCCTCTGCACCCTCTTACGTCGTTCAGCTTGCTCTCTCGCCGTTCTTTCTCTCGATGGAATCCCAGAGACATTTATACCGCAGATTATCAAACTTCCAGAGGTGTCGACGGTCGAGATTTTTAACTGGACTCTGTTGGAGGGTCCTGAAACAGAGCAACCCACAGAGTGGTCCCTTAGGTGGATGCCAGCATTGAACCGCAAAACAAATGGCCTCCCCTTTTATCTCAACAATATGCATACACTCCGACTCGTTGTTAAAAGGCATGGGTCACCAGCATTTACCATTCCACAGCTCGTGGACTTGGTGGAAGCTCGCACGACCTCGGGACCGTCTCCAAGCTCCTCGAGGATAGATGTATTGAAAACCGTTGGCAATCTGCGCATGGTTGAAGTGATTCTACTTTACGTCTACTTCGAATACTTAGTACTGGACGAAGTTGATATCGCAGAGCTAGAAGCACTGAGGATTAAACAAAACACCGTAGTAAAAGTTATCCGGATCGGAAGCTACGATGGATATGAGGATTGTTACGAAGCTTTCCAAAGAGATTAGTATATCCTACAGGCTACCAATGATCAGATGCGTATCAAGCTGTTGAGGTCGCGCGCCTTGCGGCCTGAGGCATGCTTACCTTGTCACCATCAGGCTATGTCTCTGGTAGTGCAGAGTCACCCTCGATAGGTCCTCTACTCATTGCTCCCTGCTAATCCGCAATACCTATGTCTGTCAGGGCCTGACGTTCAGGCTGTGTATTCTAGTCGAACCTGGATTTACTGAACGTATAAGTATGATCTCAGCCTGAGGACGTCGATGTTAACCCCCCTACCTCCGATCCTCAACCTCTGATCTTTCTCCATCTGCGTCAAATTCAGACAATTCCGCGATGAAATCTTCACTACGGTCAGCCACCTACAATATCTTGGCTCATCGCGTCCCTTTCCCTAAATTCCTGACTCATACTCGCTGCTAATAGGGACTCGAAGTCGTTCACAGCATTGCCGGTGACAAGCAGTCGATCGTTTCTTCCTTCGATAGAGAGCCCTCTCTCTTCGAGAGGGAACGATATGTCAACACGATGGGATGTCGTGTTTGATGATACCTTTGCAGACCTAAGCTTACTTCCTGAACAATTGCAAACGTATTCTACTCAGATTCGGCGTGATGACGAAGAGCCAATGGACCGGGACTCTGCCAAAGAATTGACAGAAGCCGTACCAGCAATAAATCAACTTCCTCCTGAACTTCTGGGTGAGATATTTGTATATTATCTAGGGGAAAGAGGAATCCATATCACAGCACCATCTCACCTCTTTCGCCTCGGGATTGTCTGTCGACATTGGAGGAGCATCTTCCTCTCTGATTGTAGGCTCTGGTCAAACTTCCAGATCACGAGTGCGGACGGAAATCTTCGTCACAACCTCCAGCGTTTTCTCGAGAGATCTGGAAGCTATCCTCTTACATTCCATTTTCAACCTGTTTGGATTCCAAATTCACTCGCCCATCCTAGTCTCGAGATGCTCATAGCCCATTGTGATCGTTGGGAGGATGTGACTCTTTCCGAAGGCTGGTATCATATACCGGTGCACAGTCGTTCTCAAGTCGCGAAACACGGATTTAGCTCTTTACGCACGTTATCGATCGAGTCCCGTCCATTGCGTGGATCCTGCGATCTTTTCGAAAGCGCGCCCCGACTCAGACGATTGACCTTTAAAGATTGTGACAATCCAACGAGCAGGATATCCCTTCCGTGGTCACAGATTACCATCCTGACCATACAAACAGGTGTAACTCGTTTTCCCATGGGAGATATTTTGCAGATCCTACGAGTCGTGCCGAGGATCACAGAGTTTGAATGGGTCGGGGAAGGGACAGCGAACATTCTAAATCCATTGGAGCTACGGCATCTCCGTACGTTGAGGCTCACAAGCGATATCCATCTTTTATTTGCGGTGCTCCAGATGGTAATTGCGCCTCAGCTCACGAGCCTTCATGTGGCATTTGAGTCAACATTTTACCAGAGTGCAGCCGAGAGCATAGTCGCTGGAGCCCGTGTGTTCTTCAGCAATTCTGACAAGATGAAGACGTTGTCGCTCGGTTCTCTTCAAGGAGAAACAGCGATGCAGGTCCTCAAGGAAGCTCCAGCATCCGTCGAGAACCTACAGTTGCATTCTATATCCATAAGGCCTGAAATACTGGATCAGCTCGTCTGGATTGGCCATGGGATGCCCTGTCATGTCCCAAATATGCGAACCCTTCTCCTCTCGCGCTGTACCATCGGACTCATGTCCGAGCTGATCAATGTCATACGATCCCGCGTTAGCAAGCGACCTTGCTTAACTTGTATTTCCCACCCGGACGACCAATGTAGTCCTGTCGCCCATCTCCAACGCGTAACGTTGGTGGAGCTCGAATATGTAGGTTTTCGCGGAGAAAATGTAGAAACGGACCTACGAAGACGATTTGGGAATATTCCCCGTTTTAAGCTGTACATATGTTAATAGAAAACGCAGAAATGCTTATATGATTCGGACATTGAGGCTGACTTGCTCTAGTCCTTCTGAAGTAGTGGCTCTAGGTTCGGCATGAGTGTGGGATATTACACTAATACTGCACCCCGTAAGCCTGTAAACGTGGTGTGCACGGCAGGCACTGTGGGTGATAACAACGCCTGCCAACCATATATGGAGATAGTCCAAAGTCCCGAATCACTCTCATTAGGATCTGGTCATGCGGGATTCCTTTATTTACAGCTACACACCACCTATAAATCTGTAATATCGATGTGAATGTCTATCAAAGCCTGAACTCGGGCTGTGTATTCTGGTCGAACCTGGATGTAGTGGGTATTGAGAACCTATAAGTATGATCGTCGCACTCTTTACCACTCTTACTGGTGCCAGAGCGACCCATCACAGCTCTCTGAAAGTTTCGCAGTAACACTGATATCTGAACCACCACGGTCAGCATCGTACCATCGCTTATCGCAGTTTTTCACTGACCCATATTCCACTTCAAGCAGCGACTCGGCGGCTTTCACTACAATGATAAGTAATCGGACGCGCCGTCTTTCGGCGGAGAGCCTTCCTCTCCTTGCGGGACACGGTGATATGACATCAACATGGGATACCATATTCGATGATACCTTTGCAGACCTAAGCTTGCTCTCTGAGAAATCGCAGACCTACTCTACTCGGGTTCTAGATGACTGCGCAGAGAAAATAGACAGGCATTCCGTCAAAGAATCGAAGGAGATCCTACCACCAATAAACCAACTTCCTCCAGAACTTCTAGGCGAGATATTTTTGTGTTGTGTAGGCGAAAAAGGAGCCCGTATCGTAGCACCGTCTCGCCTCTTTCGCCTTGGCGTTGTTTGTCAACATTGGAGGAGCATCTTCCTCTCTGACCGTAGGCTTTGGTCGAACTTCCAGATCACGAGTGGTATTACGGAGGAAAATCTTTGTCGCAACCTTCAGCGTTTCCTCGAGAGATCAGGAAGTTATCCTCTCACATTTCATTTCCAACCTGTCTGGATTTCAAATTCATCAGCACATCATCCTAGTCTCGAGATGCTTATAGCTCACTGTGATCGCTGGGAGTATGTGACTCTTTCCGAAGACTGGTATCATACGCCAGTGCGTGACCGTTCCCAGCTCGCGAAACGCGGGTTTAGCTCTTTACACACGTTGTCAATCGAGTCCCGACCATTGCGTGGATCCTGCGACCTTTTTGAAATCGCTCCGCGACTCAGACGATTGTCTTTGAAAGGTTGTGACGATCCAACGAGAAGAATACTCGTTCCATGGTCGCAGATCATCGTCCTGAGCATTCAAGAAGGTATAACGCCGTTTCCGATCGGAGATATTATGCAGATTCTGCGATTGATGCCGAGGATCAGAGAGTTTGAATGGGTCGGTAGCGGGACAACAAACAGTCTGCAACCACTGGAACTGCGGTATCTCCAGGCAATAAGAATCACAGCCAATATCCCCCTTTTAGTTGCGGCGCTTCAGATGATAATCGCGCCTCAGCTTATAAGCCTCCATCTGGCGGTTGAACCAATATCTTATCACAGTCCCGAAACCATAGTCCATGGGGCCCGTGTCTTCTTCAGCAGCTCCGACAAGATCAAGACGTTGTCTCTTGGTTCCATTGAAGTGGAAACAGCGATGCAGGTCCTCAAGGAAGCTCCAGCATCCGTCGAGAACGTAGAGATACATTCCATATCCATACGGCCAGAAATAATAGATCAGCTTGTCTGGATCGGCCACGGAATACCCTGTCATGTCCCAAATATGCGAACGCTCCTTCTCGTACGTTGCAATCTCGCAGTGTCCGAGCTGATCAACGTCATACGATCTCGGATCAGCAAGCGACCTTGTTTGACCTGTGTATCTCACCCAGACAGCCAGTGCAGCTCGGTGGCGCACCTCCGCCAAGTAACGCTAAGGGAGGTCGAATGCGTAGATTTTCGAAAAGAAGATGCAGAAGCCAAGCTTCGAAGGCGATTTGGGAACATTCCGCGATTCAAGTTGTACATATCCTGGAGCCCTGTTTGGCAATCGGGATTGTAATGTGGCGAACTGCAGTGTTTTTTAGAAGAAGCGATATTAGACTGACATCGGAATTACGAAGCATGGTGGTAGGTATACACATGAGTGACGTGGACTCACAGAAGCAGTACACATTATGGTGGTGGACGGTGCCTACTCTTCGAAGTAGAACATCACCTAGAAGCGGGACATAGTCTAGGTTTTCGTCGACAGAAATGCCACTTCTCAGATGCAAGCCAGTTGTAGCAGTAATGAATAAGAAAGATGGCTTTCGTGTCGAATGTTTTCCTGAAATGAGCACATATGTCTGTCAAGCTTGTCCTGTGTCAATTTCCAACGAGAAGAAGGTGCCTGGGACGTCTGCATCTACATTCTTATGTGCGGCTTATGGGAAAGCATCCACAACAGAAACTGAGGCATCTTCCTCCGAGTCTAACGTTTCGTTGAGTTCCTCCATAGTTTCCATTATGAAACCCAGGAGTTCCTCGCCATATCGTTCCATGTGCTCCCACTCCCTCATCACAATAGACACCCTCTCCAATGACGTGCATGTTTGACAAGGTGCTCGATTTTATGCCGCGGAAGAATTTTTCCGAAGGTATATTTCGATTTGTGAGTACGACTACGTATTTTCGGCAACGCCATTGCTCGAGCATATTATGCAAGGTTTCTTGCATATGTGGCTCGAGCGCACCGAACTTCCCATCTGACTGTAGTTCAGGTATTACCAATTTTGTGAAGTGGATCCACCAGCGGTCAACCGTCTCTAGATCCGCGGTTATGCGGGCGAGACGATGGATATCGCATTAAAGGCAATCTGTTGGATCGAATTCTTCGTCATTGGCAATGAGGTCGCTGCTACGAGAGCAAAGTTCCAAAGTGGAATTATACCATCGTTTTTCGTTAAGAGAGAGCTTGGCACGTCAGCCAGCGTCCTCTTTGGCCTGAGCAGTGGTGTTTTCTGCCGGGAACCTCGCGTACCCAAGACGGCGCATGCGTGATTGCAGTTGCCGGTAGCCCGTCTCTACCACACTTGTCGATCTTCTGTTGCATGTTAGCATAGGATGGGCACATATCTGCGATGGTTACACGCCGCAGGTTCTTCATGTCTAGGTCGTATATGCAGGTGTCGTGAGGACGCCTATGCGCAATGTTGATCCATCTTCCATGTCGTTAACGAACTCCTCGGAGTATTCGGTGGACATTAAGACGTCGTACAGGTCTATAACCCGGCAGCGATTTGGGATGTCCTCTGGTATCAAGCTGTCGAGATATTGCATGATACGGTGTCCTCAGTCAATTGTATTTGAGAAAATGAGAGTGGATTCGATTTGATCCTGGGAGGTCATGCCAAAGGGTATAAGAAAATTGAAGTCCAGAAATTCTGAAGGATGCTGAATGCAGCGGGGGATGTACTTGACATTTGACCTATCGGCTGGGTAACGAGTATAGACGTGGTCCCCTTCGTAAAAGTCTAAAGCCTTCCTGATAACCAAGGCGTGGTCAGGTATCACAGTGCCAGTGATAGCTGCCCAGACAGTACCATATTGGAGAAGAACGTGTATACCCCCGAAGTCCATGTAGAAATGAAGGAACTTCCCATCTCTGTCCGGGTCGCGAGAGGGGGGCACTTCGTCAACGAGTTGCGCTTCGTCGATGAACATCCAACGCATAAGGACTTCGGCAGAGAGAAAACGAACTCTCAGTAAGGGACTCATCTCCCTGCAGAAAAGTATCTGAGGAGTCATTATGGCAAGGTAGTCATCGTCGCCTTTTTGAGCTCGTCAAAAAGATCAATGATGCGGTAACGGTTGTTGCGAACGGAGTCTTCGTGGATTGCTATGGCTCGGAGTCCATGAGACGTAGCTATTCGTGTCTGCTTAAGGACATCAGCTTTTGAAACGAGTCCCCGCTGTGCTAGCCGTACTACTTGCTTGCTGTTCGACAAGAAATTGCGTTGGCAATACCAATATCCCAATCCCCCTTTCCCCTCGAATCAGTAAAAGCAACGGTGCATGAAAAGCAACAGTTTTCCCTATAACGGGCGGAAATACCAAAAACACATCCTTTCCTTCGTTAAGGTCCATTGCGTGCTCTAGCTGGGGTGGCCGAAGACGTTCAGCGCCGCTCTTTTCGCAGAGCAGCTCGTGTAGCCCATTCTTTGGAGTTCACTGCAGAAGGAGGTGGCTTGTGATTGAGGTTTCCATGGTATAGAGCAGAAAGCAGAATAAGTACCACAGCATTGTAAATTGCAACAAGTAGGGCTCCTTCCCTACGATGGTACTACTGGATGGTGGGCATTTAGGAGTACGCGACGGTTGTGATTCAGGGCGCACGCGATCGCGTATGTACCGTTTGTCCTTAACCTTTTAGTTCTCTGTACCGCTGCAAACGAAAACATTGAATAGATGCACTTTGTATGAGAATAAAATCATAGAAACAAGAAATTAAACTTAGTTAAGTCCGATGGAAGCAAGATTGGGTCAGTTTTGTTGAGAGGTTGCCGTGCAATGAGTTAGGACGTACCTGTAAGGTACGTGAGTGAGGACCCGCGACCTGACCAAAATGCAAAACTGTGTTCTCACGCACCCTAGTGAAACACTACTTATTGTCCCCTTCGGGGTGACATACGAAAAAATTGGAACGATACAGAGAAGATTAGCATGGCCCCTGCACAAGGATGACACGCTTTCCCGGAGTGGTAGACCTACGGGTCTCAATATTTATTTTGCTCTTTTTACATCTGCAACCTTAGTACTCTCCTCCTCGAATCCTCTTGCCAATGTTCAGGGTGTTCAAGCACCAGTATTAGGCCAATTCGAATGTTATTGCCACCAGCAATAGATATAGTATCCAACTGAACTTGGCTCTCACTATTCACGTTATTGACTAGCGCATGGCGATCTCCAGTACTTCTACAACACCTTCAGGGAGCTCCAGGCCATCAAGTAGTAGCTCCAGTCTATCAGTTCAGAGCCACAGCACACAGCGTCCACCCTCTAGTCTTTCTTCAAGGCCCTCCTCCAGCCTATCCACCCGTAATCCGCCATCTCGTCCATCATCAAGCGCGTCCCATCGCCCACCTTCTAGTCTATCAACACGCCCAGTTTCCAGTGTTTCGACGCGTCCCCAGTCGCGCTATTCGCACAGACCGAACTCCCGGCATGCTCGGTCACGGCTCGTTCCTCTCTGCCAGACTCTCGTATCGCAAGTTACAGGACTGCGGGAAGATGGATCGGCGGAGGACGCGGATGGGGAGGACTTCAGGATTGCAGTGGAGTACGCGGTGAAGAACTTGGAGTCCACGACATTGAATAAGGGAGCAGCAAGCGTGGATATGAGGGAGGTGGACCGTCAGATAAATGGGTGCGTGCGGTTATGTTCTACGATACGACAGTTCTGACCCTCGATAATATATAGTCTTGCGCTTAAAGCGCGTATTAATTCGAGAAACGCGCTTGGGGAAGCTCTCCAGACGTCGTATGAACAACTCAAGTCTCAAATAGCAAGTCGAGAGACTGACCTTGATCAAGAGATAAAGGTAAAATCCACATTACATATCCATGTACATTCGACTCAAGTATCGCTACTAGCAATCCCGCCTTCCAGACCACGTCCAATTCCTCGTAAGAATCCCTTCTACTCATTTACTTTTGCTAAGTCTAAATCTCCAGCTCAAACTTGCCGTCACTTCATCCCCCCAAACGCTCGCATATGCAGAAGAATACCTAGACCGTCTCAAAAACCCACCGCCTCCCCCACCCACCCTGACATGGAAAGACATCTTAGCAGAAGAGCCCTTCGAGGGCGAGCACTGGGAATGCGTGTACGGGATGCCCCCGGGCAGCGTGCGCTCTGCTGCTGGGGACACGCGCGACCGAGACGAATGGGACAGCACGCCCTCGCTCTCCCCGCTCAATTCGGATGATTTGGCGCTGGACGAGGACGACTCAGAAGTGTCATCACTTGATTATGATGAGCCGTGCTCCCTGCCTTCCAAGGTGCAGGTACCTGTGCCTGGAGACGAGGTGGTGTCCCAGAAATCACGTCCCCCGCATACGTATGCGCATCGGAGGGAGTTCGAGGAGCTGCAGGCTAGGCAGTATTGGAGGAAGGAGTGGAAGTCGGACGCGACTGTGAAGCGGAAGTTTGACATTGGAGATCCGTCCACACTGGGTAGGTTTCTCGATAATCTTGCTGTTATATTCCAATTTGTTGAGCTGCTTTTTCAGGTCCAGCATTCGAGAACGCGCTCGCCCATGATAAAGCAGGGTTTTCAGCTCAGGCTCTATTGCAGGATGAGGTGAGGCCCTTGCGTTGGAAGTCATGTTCCCTTGTTAATTTCTGTGACCGTACTGGTGCAGAGATACATCGACGAAGAAGATATGGTCCGCGAAGTCTTAATAGCGCTACAGGGCAGAAAGAACATCGTGTTGACGTGGAAGAGCTGGGCTTACGCCGTGAGCTACACCGACTAATGCTTTGTATTTGGGAATAACCTCTCCTCAGATACATAAATCAACGCCGCGTCTCATCCATATGACACATACCTCGCAGGTGTCGATCTTGTCCTCCTTGGGACGCACCGCGACTACGGTGCAGCGTCTCCGCCAATTCACTGCGTCCGTCTTCTCCCAGTCGCAGTCGCAATCCACCACTACCCGCTTCTATCAGGGCACCTCCAGCAGAAAGTCATCCGTGACTCGCACCTGCGAGGCCTTTGCAGACGCCGTCGACAGCGAGATTAGGGCTCTCGACGCGTGGTGTGCAGCTCGTGAAGAAGCCATGTGCCTCGCGTCTATGGGTGCACGCGAGGAACCGCTGACAGTCAGTCTCCTGGGCACGGAAAAGGACCTTTGGGATGCGTTCGAGACGTCCTTCGAGGTTCTTCTGGACGTCGTGAAGATGGTATTTGAGATCGCGGATGACGCCCCTCTGACGGCCTATACGGGCACCGGAAGACAGTCGCCCGCGACGGTGACTGCACTCCTGCTTGATACACTCTTTTCTCGTGTCCAAGAGCATCTGGAACGGAGGGACATCGTGACGAGCGATGCCCTCATGCGCGTGTTCGTGCGCAGCTCCGAGCCTGTGTGGGGCATGATTGGGAAATGGCTGAAGGACGGTATGGGCTTGGGCGTCGGTATGGGCCGCACCGGAAGTTCCGCGAGAGGCGAGGAGCTGGATGATGAATTCTTCATCGAGAGCAGTGGGGTGGGCATTGGGATGATGGGGATCGGGATGGGGGACCCAGACTTCTGGAGTGAGGGCTACTGCTTGCGAGAGGGCGTTGTCCACGGTGATGAAGATGAAACAGTTGGCGCACGCAGGATCACGAGAGCCATCCCTTCCTTCTTGGAGCACGTTGCTGAACTTGTGTTGAGTGCGGGAAAATCGGTCGGTCTCATTCGAGCTCTGGGGGCTCCATCATCTGCAGACAGTCTAGGATCCTGGTCGTCTTTCGCGTCATTTGTTCATTCTGAAGTGAATGACGGGGAATCGGAGAAACAGAAATCCGGTCTCTTCTCTGTATCCGTCGATACGCTCTCGAGGCTGATCTACGAGGGGCTCCAAACACGATGTGAACCCATCGGAAATCTCCTTGCGAACATCCTCGTGGAGGACTGCGCTTTATGGCAACACCTTGAAGCCCTCGAGGGTTTGTTCCTAATGCGACGCGGGGATGCGATGAGTCACTTCATCGATACTGTATTCACAAAGGTACGAACTGATCTCTCTTGGAGCGGAAGTCCTTGTTCCTGATCTTTCTGCACTATTTATTTCTTCCCCACAATCAGATGGATGCACAACAGTCATGGGCGGACTTCCACTTTCTGAACACCGCCTTTAATGATGTTGTGGAATCTAATCTTAGTGTGGGGTCTCGGGAATGGGTCCAACCATCCCTTGTTCGAGTATCCTACCGCGGTGGGAATAGGGACAAGGACAAGATTATCAATCGGACGGTCAAAGCCATCGACGGTCTCTTGGTTGAATATGCCGTGCCGTTTCCACTGACATATATCTTCCGTCCTGGCATTATGCAGATATACAACGAGATCTTCATATTTTTTTTGCAGATAAGAAGGGCTAAGAATGTCCTGGAACGGATACTTGTTAGAGGGGACGGCGTAAAGAGCTCAAAGGAAGAAATGAAATCCTTTTACGCTATGAGAAGTCGTTTGAGTTGGTTCATCAAGTGAGTGTGTAACGCCTCTCATGATTTATCATCTGACGCTTTAAACCTAGTACATTACTGAATTTTTTGACAACGTATGTAAGTCGCACGTTGTTAAATTGAAGAGTTGATTCGCTACTAACGAACTATCCTATGCACAGGTTGTTCATGCGCAAGTATTAAAATTCCATGACGACTTCAAAGCAGCAAAATCCCTGGATGAGATGATTAAATTACATGACGAATAGTGCGTTCGGCGTCTTTACTGTTTACAACAGGATTCTGATCTTTACTTAGCCTAGAGAAAATACAAGGTCGCTGCCTCCTAACAACTAACGTATGTTGCCGCATTATCTACATTTACCACACAATCTCCGTTTACTGAATAAGGCCATACAGACTGTGGCACTGCATACTGCTATCTTATCCATTCTGGACATGTGCATGCACTTCAGCGAAGCTTTCATCGCATTTGCAGGAGACACCACAGCCACTCATGATGTCTCACGGCAATCTATGGTCTTGAAGCGGCATCGCAGTCACCGACAGAGAAGACAAAGACGGAATGTTATTGGTTTCTCTCATCCTCAAGAATCGGAAGAGAGCTCTGACGATGATGATGATGATGATGATGATTTGAACATGGATCCCTTGGAACCATCCTTTTCACTGACATCATCTGTGGGTATGGGCGAAGAGAGCATGCATCACCACGTCGACAAGATCTCCTCGGAGCTGGATGGTTTGGTGCGGTTTATTCGAAGGGGAGTCGAGAGTCTCGCCGGTGGTTCGGGTGAAGCAGCTGCCACATTTGGTGTCCTGGCATTCGCCCTTGAGGACTGGGATATCTGACAAGGCTGTTTTATGCTTCTCTTTCTCAGTCGAATTATACTCTCACTACTATTATTATGAATGTAACATCTAGGGCGTATAAGAAGTTATAAATGATGCACTAATACAAACTAATGCTCATTATGGACACTTCATTCCGATCACATAACAGCTCCCGCCCCTTTCTTATCTACTCGTCTGTGAATGCCTCCTAGTAGAATCTTCACCAGAGTTCTTTCATCCAGTTTACGGCCATTTGAGGGCGTTGTGTCCACGATGTCCTTATAAACCGTGTCAGTGAGTAATAAATGAAATTGAATATATGCCGGTGGCTTACCCGTGATGCTTGCATATCGTCATCTAATTCTTGAAGATATCGGGCAGCTGCCGGATCATTGCCAATCTGAACAAATTGTACACCGAGCTGTGCATAGAATCTTTAATGAATGGACATATCATAGTAAGAGACAGGATCATCTACCTGGTTAATTGGGCTCTGTGTCTTATCGAGTCTTTTGGCTGTTTGCTCGATGACAGACTCTGGATCATCGCCTAAAACAGCACGTAAGTAAAAGTACTGCCAATAAAGCAGTAAATGTAACATACTCGGTGCACCATCTGTGATAATAATATAGTTCACTGGCTTTACTTTCGCCTTTACTCCTTCAGGACCTTTTTCTCGATGGACTTTTTCAAGGTCCTCCATATATGGGAATATCAGGCTTTCAAGTCTGTCAGCGATGGGCGTGTGGCCACTTGGACGGACAGTCCGGAATAGCTGCCGCACTTCTTTCTCTCCCTAAAGAACAAACTTGAACAAGGTATGCAGAAATTCGTTTGTGGCGCTTACTTTCATACCCATACCGACTCTCTTGTCATTCAAGAAGTAAATATCGATGCCGTCCGTGTCATATTCGCCAGCTCTTTGAGCGAGTTGAGCTAATGCATCAGTAGCCTAGGCATTTTCAACGATTAATCAGCTGTCCCCATTTCACGGTCAAAGAACGCACTTCTTGCCACAGTCTACCTTGCATTGATAAGGAATCATCCACGATCATGATGGTGTCGTATTTCCGTAAAACATGTAAAGCGTCCTCTGCAGTTCCCCGACGTGCTGGCGACCGCACATCTATATGATTAAGATTATTCATATAAATTTTGCATTGTTCGTGAGATTGAGGTGTACGAACCTGAACCACTCGCCCAAGCACTTCCTTGCGAAGGACCTGGTGAAAACAAATATTGTATCTAAGAAATCTACGTAATTCCCCTGTAACAGTAGGCCATACCTGCTGCAGAAGTGTCGAAGTCGTCAACCTGAACTGGTAGTTTCTCTGGTTGAGTCGAACCCCGAGAGTTAAATGGGCTGCTTGAATTTATATCATTATATGAGGGAGGCGGAAGTTCTGGCTGAGAGCGATCCATTGTATTGGCTTGCCATGTAGAGCTAGCTACTTCTCTTGCTCTCGATGGTCGTTTTGAATTGGAGTTTCCCATAGGAGAAAGCGGTATGGAAGTTGGGGTTTATCAACTGAGACCTTTGGAGTTGCGCCTTTATAGTTATACACATAGGCCCGCAATAAAGCGGTGTTGCTATCCGAGACAAGACACGAACGAAATCCTAATGTGACTCCGAGATGAAGTTCAAAACTAAGGCCCAAGGACTCGTCTTTTTCTTCCAATCACAGGGCTAAACGAGAAGCTGTGCTAAAGTTGATCGCGCCGTAATAATCAACGTGTGAACCGAGTGTGGTCATGGATTTAAATTTACTGCATTACTTACTGCAATGGGAACGAAGTAAGTCCTCTTTTGCTTGTTGGAAATCCAGACCCGAAAAGCGATGCACACACCTTGCCTCTCATGTGTGACTCTGAGACACCATCGATGTCAGGCGGGCGCAAGATCGGCGTTTTCAGATGAGTCGAGCGTGGGTCCGTGACTCTCGCGTGCAAGTCGCGTGTCACTTCGCGCACGGCGCGTGCCTACCGGATCCGGAGCCTGCTAAGGGATTCGTCAAATAGACTCAAACATGCACCTCCTCAATCACCAGCGCACCGTTGGCAAATATAGATTCTGACGACGTTAACGGAACCGTTGACAGCGTTACAACTCGAATTTAACTGTATAGGCAGCCTGCATTGGACTGCAGTGATATCTGTAATGATAGGAGAGATATATTTGGTGTAAACTTACCTTGCCGGTCTGAGTTTACTTCTCATTTGAAAGCTGTAAAAGCAAATCCAAGTTTCCGAGCATCTGATTCCTGGAATCCTGGCGCCTCCCTTAGAGTCAATAAATACTAATATGCAGTGAAGTTTTCTTGCATGCATTGCCGGGATTAATTTCTTGCGTCGCGTCCAATATGCAGACTCTAGAGCTATTTGATGCATGGATGCGAAAATGGAGAGGCTCTTTCGTAGTAATTCGGTGAGTATACTGACAGAGAGTAGGTAAAGATGCGGTTCCGACGAGTTAAATGAGCTTTAAACACAAGAAATAATTCTTCCGGAGACAGCCACGGTTAATTGCTGCATAGAAAATAAAAGCAATCATACATCATTACTCATCCCGGTCTAGAGATAACATGCCAATAGGAGGCAGTATTCGTCCAAATAGCTCTAGGAGAAGAAACTGTTCAACGAGATTAGAACAGCACGGGGCTTGATGATGGAATTAGCACTTACCTGAACGGACCTGTTGGTTGCTTCTAAATATAAGACGGGTTATAAGCTTGTCATAGTTGAAAACAGTCGCTATATTGGCCCAGTGATCCGACTGTTATGGAACCTTTTGAACGTTGGTACTGGCTAGAGTCTAACGTTGCTCGTTGCAAGGAGAGCTTGGAAAATCCAGTCGCAGACCTCTTCATAACGCCGATGATGTCTCGATGAGCGCCGAGTCTCGAGTCTCGGCTCTTGCGATTTATTTCTTGAAACATGCAAACGGCAATGTCTTCAAGTTTGTAAAGGCAAGAGCCTAGAGAGAAGGTTCGAGAAGAGGACAGAGGCTAATAAATCTGTCATTGTTGGGGTTGTTCCCGGTTGGGAGAGTGATATCTATAGCAAGGAGTATTGAGATTTTTAAAACGTCGCATATCTTCAATGGGAACTGATGCTCATCGAGTGCGCGCTGTGCAGGCTGATGTATGCCAATGTAGACTTCATCCTCTAGAAGAGGCAGAAAGAAGCCATGGCGGTGTTCTTGTCCTGCTTCTCTAGAGCGTGTAGAACGATGTGTGATTATAAAGATGAAGATCATCATAGAAATATGATACTCAAGTGGCCAAAGATGAGTGTGATAACCTCAGTCTATCTGCACGTCTGCCACGCTGCACCGTGCTTGTGAGTTTCGCTGTTGCTCCGTAGATACGTGCAATAATGCCTATTATATATCGCCTACTTTTGAGCAGAGCTCAAGCTGCAGATTTGTAGAGCGACTCGTGCTTACCGTAAGTCGAACAAGCCGCGATCGGGGAGATACTCATCACTGTTTTGTGGACGTCGCGCCGGACGTTCGTCGTTGCCCGTTCACCTCCGCTCGGCGACGCTGACGCGAACAGTCTTGGACGGGCACGTGACAGTATTGCTACTGTACCGCCATCTCTGTTGGTGACGCCCATGGAAAGTCCCTACAATAAACTGACAACCCTTGCAAATCTCCCTGGAGCGCCACAATATGTCCTCTGAGCCATATACTCATATAGAGCAAGATCCATCCGCGCCAAACGGGGACGACGGCCTTCCTACTTACGATGATCTTGCTGCTCAGAACGGTCCGAATTCAAGGCGCGTGGACGCACTTGAAGTACAAACCTGAATGCTGATTTTCTGATAATTATAGGTTCGGACGCTGGAGAGGGTGGATTGAGAAAAGGTAGATTACATGTCTTTATTGATAGACGTTAGCGGCACCTACAAAGCACTTCTCTAGAGCGGCTGAGCGCTATAACGATATGAGTTCAGAAGAACGCCGGCGCCGGCGAGAACGTGGATGGGGAAACGGGCCAGAGGTGGGTGTAGCATTTTGCTTTATTATCATAATGCTTCATTAAAGATCATGTTGCGACAGGAACCTCAGGATTCTGGCTCGGTGCCCTCCATCCTCAGCCAACCCCCAACACCAGGTCCAGGTCCAGGTCCAGGTCCAGGTCCCTTAAGTCTGCACATCCAGACGAATGGCCTTACCATAAATGACGTCCCATTTCAGTCCCATATACCTCCGGCTCCAGATCCATTACTGCCTCTACCTTTCGTGTGCGAGAAACTTGCGCCTACTCACTTGAAGATCAGCCATTTTGGTTCTCGATTCCTTCCCCATGCTACGTCGCCTATCCGATGCATACTGCCATTAATGTCGGACAGGCTGCTGCTAATTGGACACGACGAAGGACTTTCAGTTCTTGACATGTTTCCGCAGGAATGGGCCGATTCAGGTGGGATTACTGTAAAAGGACCAGATGAAGCGCAAGCAAGATTAATTTGGAGAGGCGAAAGGTAGTCTTGATTCTATTTTTCAACTGTTCGGCGTTCATCCTCATCCAGTGTATACCAAATGTCCATTCTGGAGATGGAAGACTGTGGCGAAGATACTCCACAAGGCGTCGTGCTCGTTCTCGTTGGTCCTGAATCCGAATCCTCTTCTGGAAAAGAGTCTGAATCACTCAGGACACTTCGCATGTACAACTTGGCCAGCCTCACAAGTTTAGCGAAGTGGGCGGTGGCGCAGAAGGTTTTCCCTTTCTTGAGTACCGTGTGCATAATTTTATTAACAGCAGTCGACAGGGGGCCCGTCCACTAGATTTGCACAGGCCTTCAAATTGGCAGGCACAACAAACTCCGACGAAAAAGCATCGCCCACAAAGCAGCTTTACCCGAAGCCTGAAGTCCTTGATCGACTCTCCTAGCCCCAACCACGAGCCTAACACTTCTTCTTATCAGACTTTATTGTCTCCCAGTGGCTCTCCTAGTACCACTTTAAATGGCCGCAGGTCGCCGTCTCCTAACCGCCCTAATCTTACTCGAAAGGAATCTGAAGATTCCAGCTGGGATCTAGTGGAGGACCTTCCCCTGCGATGGGCGACGGATTTTGTTCCACTAGCCACTCCAGGATCAAGATTGGCGAATGCTACCATTATCTCATATACCATTTGGACGGATGAGAACCGCAAAGGAAGAGGAGGACAACTGTTAGCCGTCGCTACGAAATACAATCTTTTGCTGTATGAAACACCGAAGGGTGAACGTGCATTTAGATTTGTAAAGGTATGGTACTCTTTTGTAAGCACTGCCATCGGCTGATTATCCCTTAGGAATTTTATACCCCGCTGCAACCAAGAAGCATTATCTTCTTCCAGCAATCAGTACAGGAAGTCACTCGCAGTGTCTCGGATGTCACACCAGGTCGATCACACAAAAGAACTGATAGCTCATTGACGACGCGTGGGAGCGAATCTCGCGGGTCAGTCGCGCCCACTGTGAGCTATGGTACCCAGCTTAGTCTGTTCGTCGTATTCGACAAGAAAGCTGGCTGGATCCGCATTGCTGATGCTGCCGTCGGAGAGATCGAGCTCTACGATGACAAGCCCGAGGTACACCATGCGCATGTCCGAGAGTCACTGAGTGTTGTGGCGGCCGGAAGTGGTACTCTGCGCAGCAAAGCTAGGATGTCCTTCGACATCGTCAATGCAGCATCGAAATGGGCTGCTCCAACTAGCTGCGATGTTCCCCTTCCAGGATATCCTGATGTCACGCGCAAACTCCAGTTCCTGACTCGTGGAAAGAAAACGCACATCGTGTATTCCCCTGTTTCTTCTCACTCAGCTTTGTATCCTCCACTACAGGCTATTCTTTGGAATTCTGTACCACGTACTGTTACCGCCAGAGTTTGCGAACGGCCAAGTACTGCGGACGGCGATGAGTTGCCGCCTTTCCTGCAGTTGATTGCATTTGGTGCGAATGGGCTCGAGGTACAAGAAATCTCATTGTCTTTCATGAGCCGTGGAAAAGGGAAGGGGAAGGCGGTTTTGGAGGAACCATTACAGGCGGAAGAGGATCTCGGAGGAGATGCTGGCTTCCTTTGTAACGGCGGCCATTGGGATCAGACAGAAAAGTTGTTCAACCCGGGTCTTACACGCAGCTACTCCGCCACTAGTAACATGTCAGGCTCCTCGTACGATAGTCTCGAGTCCGAAGATCTCTCAGCCAAAATGAGGAAGGAGGAGGGTGTTTATGGCTGGTGCAGGAAGGGCGCTGCAGATTGGCGTGTGTTCTGGGTTGGAGGATCTCCCTCTCCAGATTGAGGGAAGACGATGGACTTATTAAAATAAATGGAAGTAGGATCTGTATCACAAACGTGTATTTACGCACGTACACAATCATGTACCCATGAGCTTATTTTGTTTGTACTCTTCGAACAGTGGACGGGTAAACTATGTAATTCACTGACTGGAACTAAAGTATAGATAATGTACAAGCACATAAATAATTCGTAAGAGAAAAAAGGAATTAGACTGTCCCCGTAAGAGTGTGTGTAGATAGTCCGCAGGTAGAGCATGTGTTAATAACAAGAAAGACGAAAGCCATTCCAGTCCAGGATTGTCCGGCCATTCTCCATGCAAGAAGGTTCAGTAATGCTCACGTTAGTAGTCGTGATCTAAAACCGGGCAGCCAATTGCTGGCCCCAAGATACAGCAGTGCTCTCCAATCCCCCGCTATCAAGTTAGCGAGTCGGAGGCCGTCCCCCAGAACTTGTCCCACTCGTTGATGGACCACTCGAAGACCCCGCCTGGTTTAGCCGCCCCATTGATCCCTGTGTTTTTCGAATCACGACAAACGACCGTCCAGATTGCGGCGTTGCCGCTGCGTTGCCCAGCACACCAAGCTCCGAATCATCCACAGGCGGCGCAAGACCATCCTCAGCAGCAGCAGCAGCGCTCGCCCTGCCCTCACTGCTGCTCGGGCGATTACGCCTGAACTGGAACCACGTTTTCTTCTTCGGCACCGTCGAGTCGTCATCATCATCATCATCATCCCCACTCGGCCCCAGCACGAACTTCGATGGCGGGCGCGAGACGAGGGTGCTGCCCCCGCTCCCCCCACTGGGCTCGGCATGTGGCTGCGGCCGCACAGGCGCAGCATATATCCCACCCGCGTCCTCAATGATCGCGCTCTGCGACTTCGTGCGCACATGCGCGGGGTGCATCGCGCCAGGGGGCAGTGCCCCGATCTCCGGCTGCCTCGCGACATTCGACATCGACGGGGGCGGGTCCTCCTCCTCCTCCAAAAACACGGGCGACGTGAGACCCATGGCGCTCTGCTGCCCAAGGGACGGGAACGCCTGCGTCGACCCGGCCGCAATCGCATACGGTGTATCAATATGCGCCCTGCCCCCGCCCACACGCGAGAAGCCGGATGTGTTAACGGGGGGCTTGGGGGACGGCGGGTCCCCGACGGGGGAGTACCCCGCGCGGGGGAAGCGCTGCCACGCGCCCATGATGTACCCCTCGTCCTCACTGTCCTCCCTGTACGGGCGGTTCGCGTACTCCGGCCGGAGCACGGAGGGTGGCTGCCCCGAGTGCATGGAGCCCTTGCGCGAGTCGGAGCCGGGGAACTTGGGCCCAGGGGTACTGTCGTTCCCGGGGATGGCGGGCGGGATGTAAGAGGACATATCGGAGTCGCGCCCGCTAATGGGCATCTGGGGGCCCTGGGACGCAACGGCGGCGGCGTACTTACTTTGCCTGTGTCGGCGGGAGCGCCGGGAGCGTTTGCGGGAGCCACAGCACCCTAGGAGGCCGCAGGCGCCGATGAGGCCGCTGTCGACGACGTGCCGGCTGCGGTCGAACCCGACGCCGCCGGCGATGCGGACGGCGGCTTCCATGAGCTTGACGATGAGCATGAGAAGGAGGGCGAGGTAGACGAGGGCAAGCACGATGAGGATACCGTAGGCCACCCAGCCACCTGGGCCTGGGCCAATTGAGATCTACCCAAATCTCAGTATAGAATCCTATGAGGAAGAAAATACACTCACCGCAGGAGTCAAAATGACCAACAACACCGCCACGACGATCCTTGCAACGCAAAACAAAAAGCTAATCAAACCCATACTCGCCCCGCTCCCCCAGGGGAGCCAGATGCTCGTCACGAGCGCGGACACGACCTCCACGACCAGAATGATAATAGCTTGCGCGGTCCCGCTCTTCTGCCCCGCGCCAATCGTGACCCCAAACGCAATATTCGTCGCGAACAGCAAGGCCGCGAACATCTGCGAACCGTGGCGGTAGAAATTGTACAACGGCCCGAAGGAGAGCAGGGTGCGCGTCTCATCGTACAGTTTGTTCGTGCTAGTGAAGCGGACGCGGAGGACGAGGTGCGTGGGGACCAAGAGGGAGAACAAGGCGAAGGATAAGGCAGCGAGCGCGATGGATCCGGCGGACGCGACGGAACGGGGGAGGGTCATGTGATATGCGGAGAAGACGGTGACGGGGAGGTGGAACAGCACGAGAATGCGCACGAGGTTCCCGTGAAGGACGGTCCCGTGGAAGGAGGAGATGTCCGTGCGCACGCGCCACCACGCGCGGTGCGAGTTGATCCCGCGCTCGCCGCTGGTGCTCGTCGCGCTCGGGAGGGGTAATGCGAAGCGGGAGCGGCCCCCCACGAGGGATGGGGCGGAAGGCGAGGACATATGCCCAGTGAGGGACTTATTCTCGTCCATCCCAATGGAGGACGGCAGCACTGGGCTCTCCACGCCCATCTCCTTCGCCGAGACGCTCCCGAACCCCGGGCTCCGCGTCCTCGACAAGCTAAACCCGCCGCTCATCCCCCTTGGGGGCCCGGCCCCGAACTTGCCCCCAATCACGCTTGCGGTGGAGTCGATGAGCCACACAAGGAGGGAGAGCGCGATCGTCGCGCCGATGATGCCGAGAAAGACGATGAGGCAGTTTGGGAAGAGGTCTTGCGGACGCACGCCGAGGGTGTACGCGAAGGACTCGATGCCGCCGTGCGCGGTGGGGGGGAGGGTGAAGAGTACATTCGGGACGGAGGGGTCGATGAAGAGCGGGGAGGAGGGGTCCGACAATTGGTCGGCGAAGTTAGCAGGCGGGGAGTAGGGGAGCGTGGAGAGCGGGTTCCAATGCTTGTCCGAGGCGGAGGGGAGGAGGGTGATGTCTATGGATTTCGTTTAGCGGATGTTATAGAGTATAGGACGTAGACCTACTGTATGATAGCGTCGACCATGCAGTTTGTGTGAGGAGAGGATCTAAATATAGCGTGATATGTTTTTAGTCGCTCGGGGGCTGTTGGTGATGGATACGCACAGGCGAACTGGGGCCACTGTACTGCTACCATGGAGAGGACAGCGCACCACTGGGTGTGGAATATGACGTCGCGCATGGAGGGCGTGCCTGCAGACGAGTTAGCGAGTGATGAGAATCGATGGGAAGTGACGCACTAAATCGCATGAGCGCAGGCGACGTCGCGAGCCGCTCCCCGCTGATGGCGCTCGCCACGATGAACCCTGCGCTCTGCGCGCGTGCCCATACGCCCCGCTTCGAGATGCCCCGCCCCCACGCGGAGGCGATGCGCGCGGTGCCTACGACGAGGAAGTACGCAATCGCCAGTGCCGCGGTGGCCCACAGGATAATTCTCGCGCGTCCATATGGCGAGCTGGGCATTGGGTCAAGCGGGGTGGCGAGGACCTCGATGCACACGAGCTCCGCCCCGGCGGAGTCGACGGCGCGCAGGCGGGTGTCGAGCGTCGTGAGTGCGCGGTTGCTGCCCCATGGGATGGTGGAGGAGAACGCGAATGGTCCGGCCGGGATGGGGCAGAAGGTGTTCCCTGCCGTAGGATCGGGCGCGGGGAGCGGCGAGGGCGGGCGCAGGGGGTCGCAGAAGTAGGAGCTGTTCGTCCATGCGTTGAGGGTGAGCACGGAAGTGGTGGTGAATAGGGTGGCTTTGGAGAATAGTTAGTTAGTTGGGCATGTGTCAAAGCCTAATTGTTGGACGTACCGAGGCTGGAGCTGTTGCCTGCGAGCCCTTGGATATTCTTTGGGGTTGTGCCGAGGACGGTGAGGTTGAGGTAGGCGCCCCACTCTTCGTTCTGGTGGACCTGGGCGTAGACGGTGGCGACGTCGAGCTTCTGGTCGGTGCTGCTGCCCTCGTCAAAGCAGTCTGTGAACGGGACGGTGGCGGGGTCAGCGAGGACGGCGGGGGTAAGGAGGAGGAGGAGGGCGAGGAGGGAATGGGGGAGAGCGCGCATGGTGCCCTGCGGTGGGCGGGGACGTCGTGTGTGTCGTCCTGGGAGTAGCGAACGGATGGACGAGAACGGCAAAGAAAAGCCGCGGTGGAGGAGAGTACCATGCGAGGCACGTGCCATTACGTCGCACGCGTCTTCCATCTATTTGCTATCTATCTGCCTAAAACTTAACGCTGCTTACTCTTACACTTGACTCTTATTCAAGACACAGGCCCTAATCCCAACACCCTACCTTCATGCAAGTACCCCCACACCACCTACCCGCTTCCGTGCTCACTGTACTCCCGATGATAGGCCCTGACTCGATGGCTACTCCTGACTCATCGGATGTCCTCCAGGCGAACTTAAACCCGAATCGCAATCGTCCAAGGCGACAAAATAGACCTCCAAGACCGGAGGGAGACGCTACACCAGAAACGCTTATGAGTGCAACTGCCGCCCAGCCAGCAGGCGCGAACCCCGCTGAGAATGCGCCTCGACGGCCACGAAATAGGCCGCGCCCGAAAAACAACGGAGAGCCTCTAGCTGAAGGAGCCGCCTCCACCTCCGGTGCGACGTCTGCGAACAACAGCCGTCCAACTACTCCCAGCAGCAAACCCCCACGACGACCGCGGGACTTCAAGCCTAGGCCTGCACCCGGCAACAACACTGGCGGACCCTCCGATACCACCAAGCCCCTACGCGCGCCCAACCGCCGTGGGGCCAAGTTCGGTGCGGGGCTCACAGATACCACCGCCACCGCCACCTCTTCTGCCCCACCCACAGATATAGGCAAAGGCAAAGGCAGAGACAAACCACACCGCCCCAAACCCGCCTCCCCACCTCCAGCAGACGACCTCACTTCCACGCTCATCCACGCGCTCCGCACCCCTCCCTACCCCGATTGCGCGATCTGCTTCTCCGCGCTACACCCCGCGCAGCCAACTTGGTCGTGCTCGCCGTCCATCCCGACGCTCGTGGGCGAGGGCGAAGCGCGGCAGTACTGCTGGACGACGTTCCATCTGAAGTGTATCCGCTCGTGGGCGGGGAAGAGTGTTAAGGAGGTGCGGGATGCGTGGAGGGCGAGGGGGGAGGAGCGGGAGGGGGAGTGGCGCTGCCCCGGGTGTCAGGCGAAGAGGGAGGCAGTGCCGTCTGGGTATTGGTGCGTTATTTCGCATTTTATATCACTAAATACAATAAACTAATACGCTCTAAAGGTGTTTCTGCAACTCCACCCCAGAACCCAAACCCGCCCGCCTCGCCACACCACACTCCTGCGGCGGGCCCTGTTCCCGCCCGCGCGCCAGCGGGTGCGGGCACGCCTGTCCCCTCTCATGCCACCCCGGCCCATGCCCCCCCTGCCAAGTGACCACCCGCCTCCCGTGCTACTGCCCTCGCAAAACCATACTCGCCTTCCGCTGCGGACTCCAGCAGAAGGCCGCAAGAAACTTGTCGTGCGGGGAGGTGTGTGGGCGGCTGCTGGGGTGTGGGAAGCATCGGTGCGAAAGGGTGTGCCATGAGGGCGAGTGTGTGGCGTGTGTTGTGAGAGAGGTGGCGAGGTGCTGGTGTGGAAAGGAGGAGAGAGAGGTAAGGTGTGGTGAGGGACGGGAGGTGGAGTGTTTTGTGCAGGGGGAGGAGCCGTGGGTCGGCAGATTTGCGTGCGATAATATCTGCGAGAGGTGCGCTTCTTTTTTCTCCCCCAGTAGCCTCACTGTATTTATTTTTTCTCCACAGACCGTTCGACTGTGGCAAACACACCTGCCAAAAACCCTGCCACCCGCCCTCCCCCACGTCCGCGCCCTGCCCGTTCTCCCCCTCCAAAATCACGCACTGCCCCTGTGGCAAATCCACCATCGCCCCCTCCCCCTCTTCCGCAACCCAATACACCTTCCCCGCCCGCCCATCCTGCACCGCCCCCATCCCGACTTGCCCCCTCCCCTGCGGCAAACCACACCCCGCCTGCGGGCACTCGTGTGCAGCGAAATGCCACCTGGGCCCATGCCCCCCGTGTAGCGTCGAGTTGGTCCGCCCCTGCCGGTGCGGGGGCACTACGCGCGCTGTGCGGTGCGCCGACGCCCAAGACGAAAACGGGGAGAAAGAGCTCCTATGCGACCGCGCATGTCCAGCCCTGCGCGCGTGCGGGCGGCACCAGTGTCGGCGCATCTGCTGTCCCCTCGCGTCTCTTGCTGCGGGGGCAGGGAAGAAGGGGCGCAAGCAGCGTTCTGGCGCCGCGGAGGAGCCGGGGCTGGGGGAGGAAAGGGGCGGGCTGCACGAGTGCGATTTGGTGTGTGGGAAGATGCTGGGGTGCGGGAACCACCGGTGTGAGGAGAGGGATCATCGGGTGCCGTGTCCGCCGTGTTTGAGGAGCTCGTTTGAGGAGGTGTGTGCTTTTTCGTCCATTCGTTTTTTTTCCTTTTACGGGAGGTATTGACTTGCTTTATTTCGTGTAGATGATATGCCCCTGTGGACGCACAGTGCTCGAGCCGCCCATCCCCTGCGGCACGCGCATCGAGTGCCACTACCCCTGCCCGCGGCCGCTCCCGCAGTGTGGGCACCCCAAGACGCCGCACGCGTGCCACGACGACAGCGTCGCGTGTCCGCCATGCCCGTCCCTCACCATGAAACAGTGCGCGTGCGGGAAGAAGACGGTCCCGAATGTGCGGTGCTCGCTGGAAAGGGAGAAGGTGTCGTGTGGGACTGTATGTGGAAAGTGAGTTTTTTATGATTGGTTTGGTTTTGGGCAGTTGCTGATGGGTTTTTTTGGATTTAAAGGTTGATGGCATGCGGGTTCCACCATTGCGAGAAGCTCTGTCATGGAGGAGATTGTGGGACATGCATGGCGTCGTGCGGGAAGTCGCGCAAGCTCTGGTATGCATATTCTTCCCTACGATTCCAGTACATAAAACCGATTCCTTTCTCCACAGCCTGCCAAACCACCACCCCTGCCCCCTCCTCTGCCATGCCCCCTCCTCCTGCCCCGAAACTGACCCCTGCCAATCCCTCGTCACCATCACCTGCCCCTGCGGGCGCATCCGCCAATCCGACCTCTGCGGCAAGTGCTCCTCGCACCCCGAGGGCAAGGAGCATCCTTCTCCAAAGTGCACCACCGAATGCAACATCGCGAAGCGCAATGCGCGCCTGGCGGAGGCCCTGGGGATCAGTGGGGAGGCGAAGGACAAGGCGGCGGCTGCGACGTACCATGATGAGCTGGTGGCGTTTGCGAGGGTGAATGCGAAGTTTATTCCGGTGGTTGAGAAGACGTTTGCGGAGTGAGTGGTTGTGTTTTGCTCTTTGGTGGATTGATGCTGACGCGTTTTTTATGTGTAGTTTTATTTCTTCAGAGAAAAGAACGCAGGTTCTCCCACATATGCCTCCCGAGAGGCGGAAGTTCGTTCACGATGTACGCGCTATTGCCACCCTTCTCGATTGCATCTGCTTACGGGAATTTTTGTTCCAGCTCGCAAGTGTCTACCGGATGGACACGCAAATGGTGGACCAAGAACCACATCGAAGGTTCGTCAACATGTCCTTTCATTTTTTCCCTTTACTAATCACTGTCGTGACTTTCAGCGTCCAACTGCTCCGTCGTGTTGATACCCGAATTCCTTCACCCCTTCTTTCGACATTCATCTCGTCGAATCCTCCTCCGCCCAGTCTGGGAAGATTGGCGGACCTCAGAAGCCTGAAAGGCCCTCCATCGTCTTCGTGGAGGTCTACAGCTTCGCCGTCCCCGAAGCCTGGTGCACCGAGCGCATCGGGGTCGACACAACGCGGTTGGGCATCTGCTATATCCACCCCAGCATCATCAGCCAGCGCATCCGCGCCGCTGAAATCTATACCCCGTACAATTGGTGGTTCCGGATCCGCAACACATACTCGCACACCGACGCCCGTTGCTCCATCGAGCGAAGCGCGCGAGCCAGGAAATACCACACCAGCTGTTACTGAAATACCCTCCGACGAACCTGTTCCGGAAAATTGGGAAGATGATGTTTAGATATATCTTAATACGCATGTACATGTAAGTGTACGTGCCTTTTGTTATATTAGATATTTTGTGATTGTTATTGTTTTAGAGACTTCATAAATGCATAGAAACCATGGTTTATACAAGGACGTTGCCGCTTGACTGAGTGTCACTGACTAGATTGTCTCAAATGCTGACACCGATGCTCTGTCTGAATCTTCATACCTCGGGATATTTCTTTCCGAAATTTGTGTGTTCAGAGGAGCGGGAGGTCTGCTCTATTAATACTTCCTTGCGCCGCTGCGCAATCCAATTTTGGAAGAATTGCCGAGGCTAAATTTCGCCATCATATGGACGAAACATATCATGATCGATGCCTTATAACAACAACTGTAGGTGAGCTCTCCGTTCTCCCCGTTCCCACTTCCTATCTTCCTACCTCTCTACACTCTATATACCTGTATACCATCCAATAAATGGCTGACTCGGATCAAGTTCTGACTGGTGATGAACTGCAACAGGAGCTCTCCCATCTTTACGACATCCACACGAAACACAATGTCGAGCCTCCTGAAGATATAAACAGCGTTCGCCTGAGTGAGGAGATTCAACAGTTCATCTCTGAACAAGAAGAAGTCTGTTTTTTTGGCGTTCATGACTGCGGAATGTTGACACTACGATCTTACTGCAGTCTCTCGACGAGTTGTTACGGCGACCAGCAGTTGCACCACTGCCTGTAGATGACAGTCTACCTCTGACTGATTATTTCATCTCGTATGTTCACTGAGCTTTCAGTGCTTCCGAATTGTGGGGTTTTTAATGCATCGGTTATGTCAGCTCGTCGCACAACACCTATTTACTTTCCCGCCAATTGGTCGGGCGGTCATCAGCAGCATCTTACACTCATGTCCTAAACCGCAACGGGCGTTGTGTGGGTCCGTCTCTATTTTTTATTTCTGAAAGACGCGTATTGTTGACCTAATATCTTCAACCAGAAATTGATGTATGGCCATCTTCAAAAGGGCTCATCATCACGCACGGACATACGTTCAGCAAAGGTGTCTCCTTCTCTAGCGTCTGCACGGCCATTGGCGAGTCGGTTTACGCAGAGGATTGGCCTGTCTTTGTCAGCTTGGAATGCCATGTCGATGTTGCAGGACAGGTGGAACTGGTTAGGATAATCAAGGAGGCGTGGGGGGAGAAGTTAGTGCAGGGCCCGCTGGAGGATATAACCGACGGTGAAGTCGCAACGCCTGCACACCTTAAGGGCCGCATTCTACTCATGGTACGTCGTTAGCTGATATTTTGTATGTATGTACTATGTACTGATCTTCCAAATAGGTCGAGTATTATCTGCCAACTGCAGCCGGTACTGGAGTGAACGACGAGAATGCAGATGAATTGGAAGTGGATGAGGAAGACGACGATTCGTCTTCTGGTTCTGCCGATACTGAGGAGGACGAGGAAGCCAGAGAAGCTAAAGCCAAATGGTGGTCGAGACGAGGGAAGAAGAGCCACGAGCATGAACGCATTTCTCCTGAACTAGCCGAGCTTGGTTACTATGCCCGCAGCTTGAAGCCTCGCAAGGGGTGGTTACTTCAACGTATGTCCTATCTTTGTTATTTCATCCTGTTGATGCTAACACCAAGCACAGAGCTCACTGAACCCCTAAACGTCCTGATCAACATCTCTGAATCGGCCTGCGCCGCTCTCCTTCCAGTATCCCTTTCCTTATTGATCTCACACTCCCAACGGCACCTAAGGAGGATCTTCCCGAGAGGAACGAGGATTGGATCGAGTAATCTCGATCCCCTGAAGTTAGTTGCAATTTATCTCCTAATCATATGAACAAATCTAAATTTCATGTCATTCAGATTTTGGAGAAATGGCTCCCAAATTGCTAGTTTAAATTGGCAAAACTATGATCGCGGTATGCAGGTTAATGAAGGGATGTTCGTTGGTGGACCTGGGTGGATCTTAAAGCCAAAGCATATGCGCTTGCGATCTGGGGAAGAGAGTAAGGAAGGTGGCAGGTGGAAGCTGAGAGGCGAGGTAGCTGGCGTTAGCTCTCGTAAGTGTTTATTATCTTTTGCTTGAATTCCTTTTTCTCAATGAAAGATTTCAATAGTACCCCCTCCTTCCGACAAATCTGGGAAGTCGTTCGCGACGTATCTCCATGCGGAGCTGCTCCACTCGTCGAAAGATATTTCCTGGCGCACAAAATCTCACAAGACTAAGGATACCCTTGGGGAAGGAGTAGACGTGATGTGGAATGAAAGCTGGGAATGGGAGCACGACGACGATGAGCTAGCCATGATCCGGTGAGTATGCCCAAATCTTTTTGCGCGATCTATGCGTGGAAGCAGACATGTGGCTCATCCTTTTCAGGCTGGTAATTTACGAAGACGAATTCGGGAGGGACGACCAGCTCGTCGTCTTCTGTGCTCGAGTGGATCAGTTGGTTCAAGGGAAGTGGGTGCTGGTGAGGATGATGAACATGAAGGGAAAGAATTCAGGTGCGACGGTATTAATCAAATTTGAGGTGGTGCGGGTGCAGTAATTGACTATTTTGAACACGGAATACAACGTTTTGTCGACTTGAAATTGCAACAAATATTTATTTTGGAGGGAGGAGCACCTGTAACTTCTACCTATTCAACATTTATCTGCATGACTGCTTCTATGGTCGTTGGAGCAATCGGCAGCGTGTTACTCAAGGCTACACATCATATTCCTCTGCGTGTTTCCAAGGCTTCTACATCTGGGTGATGGTCGAGGTTGATAAGTCGAAGACCTCGCTTGCGAAATCCTAGCTAAATCTCTGTCAATTTACTAATAATGCAGCAGTACATAGCGACTCCCAAAGTACTGAATAAATTAATGACGAGGCGAATCATGTACTGCCGTACGGTCCGTTTCTAACTTGTTTGACATATAATTTTCAACAAAAGGTAGCGATCTAGCCAATGCAAGCCGATACTTGTCTCTCATGCTCGGAATTTCAAGGAGAGAAGACTTGAATTGGAGTTGATGTAATCGCTAATGCGGGTATTATGGGTGTCATGCGATCATAATCTCCTTGTACAACTAGATGAAAGGTATTAGTATCAATTCATTGAAATACCTATGAGCATCAGGAAGACGTCCAAAAAGTTTCCAGAGGTTTCTCAACCTCAAAAACGTCCAAAAACGTCTAAAAACGTTCGAAACCTGGGAATCTGGAAACTTATGTCCCTTTTCGTGGAAACCTCTCGGCGCTAACTGTGCCTGACACGTCATTGCTTTAATTTTTGTAACAACAGCAATTGATTTTATTACAAAGTTAACTACATTAGGTTAATTAAAATGATTTGAGGTTTCCGGAAACCTGCAAACGTCTAAAAACGTGCAAAAATGTGCAAAAACCCGGAAACTTTTTGGACGTCTTCCTGATGAGGATCGCAACTGATATGTTCTGACCTAGATACGTATATTGTCCACTGAATCAGGTTCTCGCGCAACACTAGTATGAAATGTTAAGCATAATTCAGAGAGTTCGTCGGAGAGTCCAGACAGGAGTCTCAAAAGGTCGGGAGATAGGCAACGAATGTTGAAGGCCTGACTGCTGACACAGTATAAGAGACAAGCCAAGCTGAACGAAGGAAAGTGGTGCAAAGGAGAAGAAATGTGGCTGGTTGACAGTCTGAGGACCGAGTCCGGTGAATATCCGAGACACAAAGGTTCAAGGAGAATCTACAACTGCCTTTGGGAATTAACTTCGATCTCAAATACTAAGGGCAAAGTCTCTTCGGACCGCCCGAAGCCTAGTTGCTTCCATTCGACTTCTATCATCACTCTCCGCAACGTTGCACTTTTCGCTACTCCTGAATATCTCAATAGTTTAAGTATTGGAATCCTTTGGTCTTCCCGCTGACAAGGTCGAAGTCGAGTCGAGGAGCCGCTGAAACCTACTGCTGCGTCCTGAAGTTGCTGCACAGGCTGTCACTTGGGAGCATCAGGACTAAGAGGCCGCCAGACTAGTACGAATGTGCAGTCCTGTATGACTCGAACGCGAATCGAGACGACCGTGACCTCCAGGAGAATATGGTGCGTTACATACTTGTTCCAGTTGCTCAAGCTTGATCAGCTTGTAGAGAGTCCGAGGTATGCATCTGTCTCAGGCCTGCAAAATTATCTTATAATGATTAACTTTTATACGGTAACAGTCTAAAGCCTGTTGTTCTTGATTTCTTTGGAGTCCCATGTGAGTCCCATGGATACTCTTCGCAGCCCCAGTGCCAGTTTTTGTGTTCATGAAGTACACCCCGATTTCTTTGACAGGAGGTAACTTCAATAACTAGTCGGATACGTCCTGATAAGTGTTAAGAAGCCGGTGCTGCACATGCCATTGTACAAATCTGGAATTCTGCCAGACGTCAATTTCGCTGAAAAGTATAAATTATTATCCAGGCGGACTCAGCGCTATTCAATGGTGAAAGAATGGGCGAAGAATGGACCAGTATGGATATCTACGCCCACAAAATGGCTGTGCGGCGCTATTTTCTTTGACGCTCTCAAAGACTTATATAGGGCAGTTAAGTACCGCAGGTTACCAGAAGTTACATCGGCCTACAGAAGGAATCGGTACCTCCTTCTTTGTACTCCTGCACACTCTTACAGTAAGTGGACTTAATGTCACTCGAGTGATCAAAACTTCTGGTTGAATAGTAGCTTTTCAGCATAGGAATACCGTATCAAGCATCTCTTGACTCGCCCAGATGAGCCATAACTGTGAGTCGTGTGGAGATCCTGCATCAAAGAGATGTTCTGGCTGTTCCAAAGTCTGGTATTGTGGCACAGAATGCCAAAGATCTAATTGGACAGTGCACCTTTTCGACTGCGACACGGCGCGGCGCCCAATCACCACTGCTGATTGGCTCGCTCGTGCGGTCCGTAGGGATGTCTTACCTGAAGACGCCGAGACTTGCGAGGACTATGGCTTTACACGAGCCTTTGATGCCGAAAGCCGCTCAATGCTTTTGGGCCTTTACATTGGTTTAATAACCTATTGCGACATCCCGCCCAAGACCATTCATCGTTGGAGGACCTCAGGCATACTGATCGAACAGATCAAAGCGACTTTTGAAGGAATCCCAGAGCATGCAAGGGGAAGCTATTATTCATGGTTCTTGCAGAATCAATGGGTTCTCGATCGGTCGTTAAACCTACCTAATGAATCTCCCGAACTCGATGCTCTTGTAAAAGTGTGGTTGTTTATCGGCGGTTCACGCTCTGATACACCAGATCAGATCAAAGCAACCATTTCGACATGGCCGGAGCCCAAGAGAGAGAGTCTTTCCTTCTACAATATGCTGCTTGGCCAGTGGCATCCAGCTCCTTTTGTATCTGCGTGGATACATTTCGGGTTTTGTGCTGGTGACGAGGAACACGAGCGACGCCTAGCGATGGCTTACAAGCAACTGATTCGCGTCTGCACGTTCAAGGAGTTTTGCGAATCCTATGATTCCTCATCAATACTCGCTCTTTTTCAATCCAAAGGGTTGAATAAAGTTATCCTTGATATACCGTACCTCGGAGATGAATTTATACCATATCTAGAGGATGTCCTCGGTGGATCCCCCAAGATGTTTAAATCTGTGTGGTATCTCAAACAGTTCGTCGTTTCAGATAACGATGTGGATCTTGTCCCTGCCGTGTCTGTCGACTATGGATTCATAAATTGCAGGGACGATGCGGACCGCGCGGAACTGAAGGCAGCTTACAAGACATACTTCAACCGCCTACGTGCTAATCCACTCGCACTTCACGAAGCTGCGATTAAAGGTAAACTGTTTGAATATATGGGAGAGTCGGTGAAATCCAAACCGAAGAAGTTTCGGCGTCTGATGAAGAATCCTTATCCTTTAGTCGATTTTGGAACTAGTGCTGTTGCTAAGAGAGCTGCAAGCTCTTAGTGGTTGTGATATATCTTCTCCTACCTTATAGCCTTATGCGAAATCTATTGTTCAGTAGCAAATGTGCATACATATACTCTGAATCCAAATTGTCTGTGACGTGCTCATGGCGTGCCAGTTGCAACGGACAAACTATGGCTACCAGACATTGTCGCCTGAAGCCAGGAGCCTTTCTCTGTCCAGGCCTCTATCGTAACTTCTACTTATTTATTAACCTGAATTACGTTCAGAGATCCTTCATAACATGCCAGAATGACGGGCATGGGATTACCGATCAAGCTCTCTAGCGCACCCGGCATATTGTTCATGAGTACTAGATAATGCCGAATCTAAGAAGAATATGAATCTCAATATTTAGTAGCCAGTCGCTCAAAACAAAACTCACCGAACTTATCGTTAGATTGGGATATAAATGCTGCTCACGTTGGATAGTTTCGAAGAATCTGCTCGCGAGTTTCTCCATCAATTGTCTGCACAGAAGGCAACGATGCAGCCAAAGCCACCTGATATCTATATCTCATACTCCGGGTTAGAAAGAGAGATGGTGACTCGAGTCGAAGATGATCTAATTTCCAATTTGAGTATGAATGCTGTGCCATCTCGTCGTAGAACTGGTTGAGAAGGTAAATATTAGCTCAATAATTAGCTCAAATTTTGCTACTAACATTTGGTAATCGATGCGTATTGCCCTCTGCCTCAGGCTCCTGCGATATGACAGCGTGAAATGTTAAAGATAATTCAGAAAGGTCTGGAAGTCTCGTCGAGAGAAGCTCCAGGAGGTCAGGAGATAGGAAATGTATGGTGATGCTTAAGCTCCGAAGTTTCCCGTTGGACTCGAACACATCGACGAGAGATTCAACATCGCGAAACAAACATTCAACATTTTGTATATGAAGAGATTCCAGTGTGGCTTGGAAGCGAGAAGCATAAATCAATATGTCGGAAGCAGTCACTGAGTGAAATCCATACAGTCCAAAGTTCAATGAACACAGCTGGGGTAGGTTGACGTGATAGAATGGCTGTGCAGCCCAAAGATTTGGAGCTGGAAATACGGAGAAGCGAGTTCGGACAGAATAGAATTGGAGATCGAGGGTTGTAATGGTGCCGCCACTATGAGCGAGAAAATGTTGGAGGCCAGCATCTTGGTTTTGCTCGAGATCAATGAGAAGATGCGATAGCACAAACTTTTCCAACCTAGGCATCGGTACAAGCGTACCAAGGATAGTGAAAAAATTGACCGGTAAATATCGCCCAGAGATGCTCAGGATACGTAGAGTCCTATAATGGCTATTAATGAAAGGAAGCAAAGTTGTGCGAACAATCTCCGTTGCATTAGCCTTGTAATCCTCCGGCACTCCTAGAATTGCTATCAATTCTTCAAGGACATCGAACGAAAGGGATCGATACAGGACAACATCTAGCGTCTCGAGTCGAATATCCAAAGTTAAACTCCGAAGACTATGGCCAAAGGCGCTCCATCCTACGATGATAAATGGGATAGCAAGCCTGAACCATGACACTTTATCCGAGTAATTACATTCCAGATATAGGCTGTCGATGTTTGACAGGCTGCCAATAACCTGGAGGAGAGCTTGTGCTGGCATATCCTCGTTGTATCCCAGAGGGGACGCGTCTGTACGATGACTTCCTATTTCCGAGGTAGAGGGAGTAGATAACTTCCTCTCTATCTCTTCCTGGAGTTGTATTCCAAGGGCACTGGGACGCAAGTGGAGCTTTCTGACGCGGCTCCGTAAGTATCGGTGGCTCTGACTATACCAGGAAATACCCGTATTAGACAGTAGTAATTCATCATGGTAGAGATCTCACATTAATCGCTCCAGGAACTTGAGGGTTTTACGCTCTCGATTGTGACGAATATATACAGATTTGTAGCGCTCATCCATCGCAATTTGGAATAACGCGCTATTGACACTGTACAAGTTTCGCAATTCATCCTTGTCAATGAATTGTGCGATATGAAGCCACACGTCGTATGGAAGGGATGGAATAGAATCAGGAGTTGGTTTCATATAGTAAAATCGCCTAGTTAACGGTGCCAATGCCGAAGCCTTAGTAAGAAACGGGAGAGAATCAATGCAAGGCGATGAGTCGTGCGCCGTGCAATGCGTGTTCCAATGGTTGAAAAGTTGTCCCTAAAGCATAGACACAAACAAAGCTTGCGCGCGACGTGGTCGTTGATACTACAAAAGAAATATGGCCTTAGAAGAAAGTGGTGTAGAGGAGAATCGGAACAGTGGCAGTGGTTGCAATTAAAGCCTTCACCTATATTATCAAACAAGGGCAAAGTCTCCTCGGACCGCCGCCCGGTCACTTCCTCTTGACCTCACTATCACCCTCCGCAACGTTGTACTAGTTAGCGCTCCTGAATACCTCATAGTCCAAGTGCTAGAGTTCTTCAATCCTCTAAATTCACCAATTTCCACCTGAACTAGCGCTCATAGTGAGGAAATAAGTGTCCGGCTCTCGCGGTCCACGCCCATTGTATTGTCGACCTACTTCATATGACCTCGCGCGCAGAAATGGCAGCAATGAAGAAAGGAATGCAAGGTGACACGGGGCCTATTCGAGATTACAAGTATACCCAGGAAATATCCCAAATGGTGGATGTGTATTTCAAGTGACTCTTTCGCAGTGAGCTGACTTGAAGTTCCTCCTCAGATGTTTGTCTTCGGTGAGGTCCAAGACCCTAATCCAGACACTGTGAATCTTGTGGAAGACATTGTTCGAAGTCAGATTATTGAGCTAGTATGTCATTAACAGTTGCATTTTTGTCTCGCGTCTTACCACTTCACCTGCAGATTGTTCAAGCTCGCGCCCTAGCGACGCGTCGTGGTGCCAGATACCTTTCAGCAGAGGATCTCATATTTCTTATCCGACATGACCGAGGGAAAGTTAATCGATTGCGGACATATCTCTCATGGAAAGACGTCCGAAAGCACGCGAAAGATTCAGGGGGAGATGGAGGCGGTGGCGTGGAAGTTGAGACACTGGAAGACGGAGCTGACGGTGCGTCCTTTGTCTACAAGTTCTGCAATCAAAACGCTTGACACATGCCACTCCATCTCAGACAAGCTCACTGCAAAGGCTCAGAAGATTACCATCAAGCTGCCTTGGGAGATTACAACTATATACTCTGAGGTTTTGAGACAAAGCGGACATCAATCTGACGACGAAGAGGACGAGGACGATATCGAAGCTCACGAGGCGTCAATCCTGCGGCTTAAGGTATATTTTATATTCTTAATTGTAGGAATTTTCTAACGTTTCCTTGATCCTCATAGGAAGCTGACGAAGCCACTCGCCAAATGACAAGAGAAGAGTACCAGCACTACTCTGACTGTCGGCAAGCCTCATTTACTTACCGTAAAGGTAAGTATCAAAGCAGCTTAATCAAGCATTTCCTAACGTTACATTCGTTGGATAGCTAAACGATTCCGCGAATTCCTCAACCTTCCGCCACATCTGGACCTAAAAGCCGGCGACGACACCGTCGACATCGTCGGATTTTTGGCGTTCGAGATGGTCCGCTCCCTCACCCTCGCAGGCTTGGCAGTCAAGAAATCACTGGAAGAATCATATCTACGTGAAGATTACACCTCGCCAGTGATGGGGAAGCGGAAGGCAAACCACGGTCTGGGTGGTCCCGCTGACAAACGCCGACGCGAGGATTCTCCAGACGACGATGCCGAATATACCCTTCCTGTGAATTCCCTCTTCTTGCCACCTCCAGAAGCACGGACTGCACTTCGCCCAGAGCATATTCAGGACGCATTCGCTCGCATGCAAGGCGACTGGTCGCATCACCGATCTGCCGGGATGCATAACTGGCGCGGAGGGCTTGTACGGACTAGAGTCAGCCTTATTTAAGCACTACATATATATACCCACCCTTCGTTCTTTCGCGCTGCTAGGCTGGATGTATTTACAGAATCCGAACCTGTATCCACTATTTGTACACTTCCTACTGTTACATTGTTTTCGTACTATATTATCTATAGAAATGAGTCCATATTTTTGTGTATATAGAGTTCAGAAGAGCAAGGATGCAGCGACATCCACATTTCCACCCGCCGCAGTCAATGTACTAATCGCTACTTCCCTCGTCACACCCAAATCCATCAGAATGCGTATACTCTGCTCTGGGTGTCCACCGCCGGATTGCTGAGAAGGGGGCGCAGGTCTTCGTCCTTGAGGAACGGCCGGAGCTGGGGACGCACCAAGCGTGTTGCCTCCGCCGGGGAACGGCCGGCTCGAGGCTGCGCGTCCAGGACCTGATGATGGGCCAGCAGACGAGGATGGCAACTGATCTGGGGGAGGCTCCTGCGGATCGCGCGCTTTGTCGGGGAGCTCGTGCTCAGAGAGGAAGCGCACTTCGCGTCCTTGGATGCGCAGAACGTTCTTTTCGAGATCGATGCAGGCTTGGTGGGCTTTGAGCATGTCGAGGCCGAGGAGGAGGTCAACGTCGCGGCCCTATCCCAGTAATAAGTATGCAAAATTTCGTATACGGAAACGTGGATCACATACCTCCATAATGGTAAAGGAACAGGGGAGGTGCAGGTCGGCAAGTTTGAGCTGTGCGCTGTGGACTCTGCCGAGGATATTGGCGGTACCTACACCACGCGCGATACCATGGAACCTCTTATCCAGCAGGCGCATGATTCTATTCATAGAGAGTCAGGTAATGAAACTAAAAGAAGAGTCGGTGACACTCACCCACATGCCTCTGCGCATTCGGGACTCACTAAACCGAAAATGAGCTAACGTCAAAGTAACAAGATCATAGAACTCACTGATTGTCTGCTGAGCACCACTATCCACGAACGCCTTCACCGGTTTCGAATTGACCTCCACATTTATACTGTCACTCCATTAACACAACCCATCACATACTCCAAAAATGCATTTACTCACTAAAGCATCGTCACCCTTCCAAAGCTCTCCGGGGAATACTCCAACGCATGCTGCATGTTCTCCATGACTGCCTGCTGGCGGATCGCCTCCTCGATCTTCTGCTGCGCCGCGACGTCGAACGGGTCCGCGTTCAGGTGCTCGATCTCGCGCTGCTGCTCGAGCTCGGCCTGGTACTGCTTCTCACGCGTCTGGCGCAGGAGCTCGGCGAACCGCGTGGGGTTGGACTGGGCGGCTTGCACGAGTTCGGGCTGGGCCTGGTGGGAGGATGTAGAGATTAGAGTAGAGTTGTAGTTAAGGTATGGTAGAGGTCAACCTCCTGCAATTGGCGCATGAGCTCCGGATCGCCTAGTATCGTCAACCGCATCATCTCTGCATCCTGCTCAACGGGTCTTCATGCAACCAACAGTCAGCACCAACCCCAAGCAGGGTATAAGAGCGAAGCTCACCGTCCCCCAGAAACATTCGCCACCCGCCGTCTTAGCTCAAGCATCACCTTGTCGCCCACCACACCCAGCTGCCTGATCGTCGCTTTCTGGTTGTTCAGCTCTTGCCCATTGTACGATATGCTCTGTTCAGCGACGGGTATGCCAGACTACCAGCACAGGAGGTTAGCAATCGCCCTGCTCGCGCGAGCGTATGGGAGGCCACGCACCTCCGCCTCCAGCAGCGCCATGACATTCTCTAGCTCCATATTCGGGTCGATCTCGACGACGAACGGCTGCCCGAGGTCAGTCACGAATGTCAGCTCCATAGCGGTGAAAGGAGTGTAAGTATATGATAATGTAGGACTGGAATAGAATGCGACCTGAGGGCGTCGATAGAGAGGCGATGGTGAATAGTGCGAATTTGGATTGGGTCGGCCTGAGTGTGTCCAAATAGTAATATGTAAGGGGACGGCTGAGTTCAGACTGACAGGTATACTTCTCGTGTGGGAAGAGGTGGGGAGAGGTTTTATAGGGACGAGACGGGCTCAAGTGGGGTAATGAAAGGAGGGCTGCACATAGTCGCGTGCGTTACATTTGTACTTCGGCCTTTGACGGAAGTTGCTAGAAGGAAGTGATTACAGATCTGTCGCGTCTACATGTCCTCGTACGCGCAAGCTATCTAGCGAGTCAGGACGCGTCAACGGGACGCGTCATCTCTATTTCTGCTACTGATTATCTTACAAATACTCTGTCCACATAACCTACGGCCTAGTGAGGGATCCCACTTCCTCTCCCTCCTAATCTACTTCTAGCAAAATGCGATCTGCGAAATCAGGTTTGAGTGATAAAAGTAAAATAGTCGGTAGGGCACCTACAACCGTGATGTATTGCCGCGAATATTGGACATCAACGCGCTCTCCAGCGCGGATGCAGACAGACTGGCGTCTGCGAAACCAAGAATATGAGCCAAAAACTCGCCAGAGAATAACAGGATATTACCGCTGATATCACTGAAACTCGAGGCCTCAGACCCATAGTTGCTGCCCGGCTCACTGCTTCGGTCAACTAGCGGGCCATAGCGTCGATGCGAATACCCATGAGCACTACGCGGAGACACCGCCGGCGGGCTCGACGACTTAGTCGGGGACAGGTGCCTACTAATAGGCGAATGCGGCTGCGAATCCAGGGGAGGTGACGGGATATCAGGTATCGACCCCTGCGGGGAGCTCGTACTCGACATGCTGTGGCTCCCACTCTGGCTGGACACGCTCTGGCTCATGAACCCGTCCTGCCTGTAGCTCCCCGTCGCCGACCGGGATGTGGTGATGCTCAGTCTCCCGCGGTCAACGGCCTTGCCTTTGTCCCTGGGACGAGTGGTGCTGACGAGACCCAGCGTCTCATTCGTCATCATCATCTGCAGATCCTGGAGCTTGCGGTCGAGGGCGTGCTGCTCCTCTGCGGTTCGGTCGGCCTCTTCTTCCTTTGCGATTTCCTCGTCTTCTGAATCCATCTCGTCATCGGAGGAAGAGGCTGAGGGCGGGCGTAGGGGAACGTGGGGCTTTTTGATGGTCTGCACAGTCCCAGTTAGTGTTGAAGATGATGTCGCCTTCTTGGGACGGGGCGAGTTGTTGCCCAGGGAGCTGAGGCGTGCGCGCACACTCACAGGTGTCGTGAGCCGTGACGAGGATGAAAGGCGGCTGCTGACAGCCAGATGGCTGGAAGACCGCCCCGTATTAAGGGTGAGCTTTTCAACAGGGGAGGGTTCGCCGTAAGGCTTCGGGGGTTGGGTTGCAGAAGGGCTCAGAGCTCCTTGTATGTCCTTTAGCCCGCGAATTTCTTCTTGAAATCGGGCATGAACTCTGTATAATATATAGGGTAGCGGAACTTCGAGATGAGCCGCCAGTCCTTTCCCTGCACGTAGGTGTTAGCACTGGTCTTTGGGTAGATATGAGGATTTACTCACAATCGGCACCTCCACTGTCACTGGACCGAGACCGCTCAATGACCTTCCACAAAATATCTGCCTTCTCTGCCGTCCATTCTATCTGGGACAAGACTATGCTGTAGTCATTTCCACGAGCTTTGCATATTCAGACGTACCCGTGGAGGATCGCTAGACGTGTTATCCGGACGGTTGTAAGGCAGTCGAACGACAACGCGCACTGAAGGCGCTCCAGACATTATACCTTTGGAAATGTTATTGGTATATAGTTATGTTGCGTGACAGGTAGCACATACGAGCAAGTTGTACTTGTGGGGCCCGAGCCTGTCGAGGTCGCAGTAGCGGATGAAGTCGAATGTTGCCGTCGGAGGTAATTGCCGGCTACCTGACTGGACGGAGTGATTAGATAACCGGATTATGCCTCGTTCATCCTCCTCCACCACCAGCGATGACAAGGACTACGCCCAGGAAGTTCAAGACCTCATCGCAGAGCTCTCCCAGAAACCCGAACGCGAGTCTGTCGCGTCGGAGATAGAGGGTGAGCAATAGCATGTCATATTGCGGGAGTATGTAGCTGACTGGGTAGGACACGATAGTTCTGCAGTCTATCTACGGGGACGATGCTGTCCGTCTCTGGCATCCTCCTTCCAAAGGGCCGCGAAGCAGATCTTCAAATGGCGTCCATGACGCTGGGACAATACGATATGAAATCAACCTAAGGTGAGTCGCTTCACATCAACTCTTGAGCTACCAGATAATAAAATTCAGCCTCGCATCGCCCCATGAGGACGTCTCAGTTCGAGTCCTCGTCTCGCTCCCAACAAATTACCCCGCATCATCTGCGCCGCAGCTCCAGCTTCTCTCTCGCTACATCGGTGCCTTCGGTGCGGACTCCAACCTCTTTGGATCCATCCTGCGAACGTACATATCCATGAACGGAGTCGAGTGGTCCCCAGACACCGTGTGCGTATTCGACGGGCTGCAGAGCGTCCTAGAATGGTGCACATCCTGGTACGAGGAGCGCCTCAGCGCCGAAAAAGCAGGTGAACTCCTGCGCGAAGACGAAAAGGAGGACACGCTGTCCCGAGCGAGCTCCTCCGGGCCTGCACCGAGGGAAATAGAAACGCGCCATGAATCGCCAGAGCATGATATTCCCCCGACTGCGATTCCTGCTGGAATTATTATCCATGTGGCTGAACCCATCCTGGACCGCAAAAGCGCCTTCGTTGGCCGTGCTTGTCGAATATCCGATCCCTCGGAGGTAAACATGCTGTAACCTCCCGGTATTCTTGTATTTTTACTCACACTATGGCTTAGGTTCCTCTGATTCTTTCTCATATTATGTCCGATAGACGAATATCTCGAGCTGCCCATCCCATTATCAACGCCTGGAGATGTCAAGTTGGGAATCTTCTTCACCAAGGTGCTTTCCTTTTCTTCATTCTATCTACAACTTGCTGAACTATTCAAAAGACAACGACGATGATGGCGAAACTGCAGCTGGGGGCCGTCTGGCCCATCTTCTCCAGATATTGGTCTGTGCTTGGCCTTTCCACCATCGGCCTGGATATCAATTCTAACTTGTGATAATTAGGAGGTAAACAATGTCCTTGTCGTGGTTACTCGCTATTTCGGGGGTATACATCTCGGTCCGGATCGATTCAAGCACATCAATCAAGCGGCGCGCAATGCATTAGAGCTTGGAGGCTTTCTCGATGTGCCAGACGCGAAGAAAAGCACAGCAAGAGGAAAGAAGCATTAACTTAGCTATATGCGAAAGGGTATTCGTATATGGTGTAACTATGTATGGTATAGGAATAGAAGTGATCTACATTGAACTCTTCCTACTACTATCAGGCTTCGTTGAGGTAATGTTGGACAAGAATGTCGACCAGAACTCATTGTCTAGGAACAACGTCGTATCCAAGTTCGGTTCCTGCTCATCTACACCTCTCAGCGTCGACAAAGAAGACAAAGGCTCAGATCCAGGCGCGTTACTGCACGTCGCCTGCGGAGATCACTCTGCAGGGACGTAAAACTGCCCATTATCAAACCGAGGAATCGTCCACGGCTGCATCGGAATCCTTGCCGACCCGCTCGTAATGTCCGGCAGCACCTCCCTATCCTTTCCCAATTCCAGCTTCTCCCATGACGCATACAACGCCGAAACCAGCTGCGCTCATTTCACCGCCAGGTGGTCAGGCGCCACGGCGGTCTACTGCAGGCGCGATATGGCCATCGTCAGGAGAAAGTTGCACGCCCCCTCCCCCCCGACCTGGGACATGTACAGCTGGTACATCGAGAAATTGGATATGACGAGCCATGCGGCGGCGAAGCCGATGAGTTCGAATGTGTTGTCCGGGAGGCTGGCGAGTGTTAATGGGCTGCTATTCGAGGAGGGAGGTGAGGACGGCTTCGGCGCAGGATACGGCATCTTTGGTCCATCCTACAACGGCGGCGTCTGCTGCGTCGGATTAGGATGCGAACTAGGGCTTTTCGTTGTGGTCGTATACGTGCCGGACCTGTTGGAGGACGTGGTGCAGGAAGAGGAGTCGGCAGGCATGGTATTTCAGGAAGTGTGTGTGAAATTGTAACTTGTCGTAAGGCAATAAAACTGATAATAAACGTGAGTAAGCAATCTAAAGCTATTGCAGTGCCGAGCTAACCGACCTGGTAGAGGTGCAATAAACCGACGCAGGCATATCAGCCTACCCAAGACTCCCTAGACTTCGCCTAGAATGCAAGGAGCTTAGAACGTTCTAGTTTCACTTTAGTGCCACTTCTGTTGTTTCAAGCAGCCTGGATATGATGCACAATCGTGTTTCCCTCGCATTGTCCACTGCGGAATATGCTCTGAGGCTCAGCATTTTGTAGTCCGTCTCGAAGCAGCTGGATAGTGGTATGCACCCGGTTCCTAAACAGGTGCTGTGGAAAATACATGTAAGTTTTATTGTTCAAAAGGTCGGACTGCTTACGACACTTCCAGGGTATACAACTTCATCCACTACAATGCCATTAGAGTTAGCAGAGGTGGCACCATGACAAACACAGACTACTCCTTACCAGAAGACTTTTCTCAACAGCAGGAGAGAAAGCTCCGCGGTCGACATATCAGGAATAACACAATACGTCCTCTGTCGTTCGCACAGCTCAATCTCTTGCTCAGATGCTCTTGGAAGGTTCAGATTCATCGCAATACTAACAGCAGACGCGTCCATCAAGCGGGGATTGCGAGGGCCCCTTTGCGCTGGGGAACACACGGAAGGCTACAACGACATAATAGCCTGTGCTTCCACTTGCTCCACGGGCGGCGCAGGACTGAAGATTTTTTGCAGGCAGACCTCCATTAGTTTCTGCAAACGGGGGCCGGCTGGACGTGGGCGTCAGGATCAAGGTGTCGAGAGGGCACGACACAGCGGACTAGCTCCAGAAGGGGGTTGTCACCTCTGAAGTAGGAGATATATGAGCACCTACATGTCTAACAGAAAGGCAGTCTATTTAGACGATAGGATGGTTCGCAAGCTCTTATTCGTACCGAGCTGTACTGAGACTGGTGCTTCCGTAGGCGCTAACTTAATCAACTCCTGAATGGCCAAGATAGGCGTCGCCGTCCAGTCAAATACGCCCGATGCATTCATAATACTCCACAGCGAGTCCTGGGAAGGAACCAAACCCCCAGATTTTATGCCGATGACTTCGAGTCTGTCAGTGCGGGGATTGATGTCCAAGTTGGACAAGATTTGCTACCGGGCTCCATCGTCGACTGCTTCCGGCAAGACGCCCATGCGTGACTTGATCTCGTCCTTTTCGCGGGGCTACCGCCGCGGGTCGAAGAGAGTGTTCCGTCGGGACGGTCAGTTTGGCTGCGCTTCATAGGGTGGAATGGCCGGGTCTATCATGCGTGGTTGAGATTCCGGGTGGTTGCAAAATTGCATAAGTTCTCGGCTGTTGAACTCAGCTAGGTTTCATCAGAGCCATTTAATCTCTGCCCTGGTTGCGGCTTTGAGCACCGCTTTCTCGCTAGAGTACTTATCCCACCAAGGCTGGGGTTAACCGTGAACCCTGCAAACATCACTGCAAGCGAGTCTTGGCAAAATGAATAAATGTTCTATTAGCACTGAATAGATTGAAATCCATTAGTCTCAGGAATAATATACCTAGAGAAGAAAGAGGGAAACACATATCATGGTTATATAGACTCAGAAGGACTCGTTCAGGATGTCATTGTGACCCTACCGTACCGGGGGCAATACTCGCCATAAATGTCGCCCAGAAGTCAGGCTCCGCAAATAATTCCGAGTTAAAGACGTCTTCGAAGTGGGGCTGCTCAGAGTCAAAAGCCGGCAAGGAAAAGTGGGAATCTGCAGGATTATGAGTATCGAGTGAGGGTTGTCCGGAGCGTGTGAAGGGAGCATCAGCCATCGGAAAAGCAGAAGTAGGCTGTCCTCCCGCTGTGGGCTGAGCACCACTGCCATTAGAAGAGGTAGCAGGGGTAGAAATGCCTACGAGCTTCTCCCAGGATGCATAGAGAGCAGAGATAACACGCGAACATTTAGCAGGAGCGTGGTCGGGCGACAGAGCAATCGCCGAGAGTCGTGGAATAGTTGCTAGTATGAGCCGATTGGAGGATCCGCCGAGCTGGGACGCATGCGCCTTATACATCGTGAAATTTGAGATGACGAGCCACGCTGCCGCGAAGGAAACGAGACAGAAGACGCTGTCAGGAACGGTAGCGAGTGCACTGTGGTCGTGCCATGCGAGGAAGTTCGTTAGGACACCTTCCGCCGACCCGATTGTATCCCTGACTAAGCAAATAACGGATGCATTCCCGTCGGTTTCGAGACGGAACCAAGGCTTCTGAATTGGCTCGAAAACTCGGCGGAGCTCCTGCAGAAAATGATGCTGGACTACGAGTTTGCACCCGAAGTGCTGTACGAGAAGAATGTGAAAGTGCGCATTGTCGTAAGGGGCTACAACTATTAGGGTGAGGATGGTTAGAACAGTGTTTTGTATACAATGTACAAGCAGCTGACCTGTCTGGGGCATTATAAACCGTTTAATACACTCCATTTGGACCAAGATTTCTGCAGCCTCGGCTTGAAATTTCATCAGGTTGAGCTCTTCAAGACGCATCTTGAGCCCCCTTTCTGTCCACTCGAACAATTTGGCTGCCATGGCAAGCCGCGTCTGCCGTGAACTATCCAACGTACAGTTGGCATCTATGTTCAGTGCTTCAAAATTCTCGTCGGAATGACGAGATAAAGGTTGACGTCCAGTGCCAAGACAAAGCCTAAAGGACACATAAGTGCATGAATAGAAATCAAACAAAGCCACTTGCATTGATTCTACTGTCGCTAGTCGCAATGACTAACCGACATTTTCAGCTTATAGCATTTGATCGAAGATAGGGTCATATTTTACTCACCCAACCAGATTTAAGGATCGCCTCAGAAAGCTCTTTCTCCTCGGCTGGAAAAAGTCCGTTTCGTGCCTTTTCCTTTTCCCGGAGAGAAATAACTTTCTGAGGTGCCTGCAAGACCTCAAGATTGATAGCAGTGGTAACCGCAGATGAGATCAACAGGCGAGGATCTCGAGATTCCTGCTCCAATGTCCCGCCCACAGGCGACCATAAAGAGAGAATAAGGAGAGCTTCTACACATTCCAGCGACGATGCGGGGTTGAATACTTGCTGAAGGCAGGCGTCCTCCGTCAGCTTCTGCAGTTGGGGAGTCACTCTGGCGCGAGCATCTGGTTCAAGGTGACGAGATGCCACTAGACATCGGACTAAATTTAGAAGTGGGGTATCATTTGTGCTTGGACGTGTCTCGATATAGATCCAAGGCTCGTATTTAACCTCGAAGCTGGTAAAGGAGAGATACTATTAGAGTGATATGTGATTGCCCCACAGAAATCACGTACATATTTAGAAGGAATGCAATTTGTTCTGAAGACAAGATAGTTCCAAGGTGATCATAAGATCCAAGGTGTACTGGGGCTGTAGGCTGTTGGGGAGATGCGACCTTCGTCAATTCTTGAAGAGCCAAAATAGGTTTGGCTGTCCAGTCGAATCCTGCGGGCATATCCATAATGCCCCACAGAGAGGCAGGAGAAGGGACCAAATCCTCCGCGTGCACTCTCTTTGTCTCGAATTTGGGATCACGCAGAACACTCGAATGTAATGCTCGTGCTGGGACTTGGACGGTATACATACGTCCACATGCCAAAATCGCGGGAGGGGGGCTTATCCCACTATTTTTGGAATCCTGGTTACGCGACAGGGAGCCATTCGCGCATAATTTCTCAGAAGCAGTCTCAGGCTCAGGAGGTGGAGGTTGGGGATTCTGGATGATATGAATGGAGTCGGAGGTTTCGAATGAGCACTCAACATTGAGCACTTTACATCGGTGACATTTCAATGCGGCGCCCAAAGTAACACCAGGTTCGAGAAGTTCACAGCGGGTTTTGTGTCGCCGGCAAGCCGCGCACGCTTGGCTTGACTTCGTCCTTTTAGATGATGCGCCTTCCCGTGATTTGCTCGTTCCGTCGGATTTATCGCCTGGATTGGGCCGCTTCATGGTTTATTAGAAAGTTAGGCAGTTATACCGTCGGATGTGCCGGGAAAGCGTCCGTAAGCTGAGGTAGTGTAAGGTTCCCTGAAGGTGTCACTATAAGTGGTGAATACGCAATCCAGGATTCAAATCAAGCGCCTGTTCCTGGCCTATTCCGTATGACCGGCTTCTCGTACGTGCCAATCAGTGAAGTTGATATATGGCTCGGAGATACCAGGTGGGCGAGTAGAGTGTTGACAAGCTGAGAGTCGTGGATAGCAGATGGTCAAAGGTTGAGTACCGCGTTGCCGGCAGGCTCGCAGAGCAACGCGTCAATCCAGCCGCGATTAGGTAAGCACCCCGATCACTTGATCATATTCCTTCGCCGATCGTGACATCGACCGGGTACCCACCACCTCTTCCGTCCGGTTTATGGCCCCTGCCATGGCTCGGATGCGTTTACCTTCTTCGTTCTCCTTTCGTCTCTCTTCCAGTCTCTCAGCTCTACCCAAGCACCCTACGATATACCTGACATACCCTCGGAATATCCCAAACCTACGGTACAGAATGGCGAGCTCTCAAGCTTCAGTGGTTCGTTCAACTCCACACTCCTATGTGTTCTGTACATACTCTCAATGGACTCACGAAAATCTTCCTATCTATTAGTTCGGTCTCAAAGACCCAAGCCTCGTGAAGTTCCAGGCTCTAATTGACGGGAAGTGGATTGATGCAAAGAGCGGCGAAACGATCGTTGTGACCAGTGAGTCGTTGGTTTGCTTGCTCGTCGTCTTCCTGCCATTGACGAAGCTCGACCCACCTCAAGATCCCGCCACCAACGAGGAGTTGGGAACTGTTCCAGAAATGGGCTTAGCAGAAACAAAAGAAGCCATTGACGCAGCAGCGAAGGCGTTTACTTCCTGGAGCAAAACAACGGCCAAAGTGTGTCTAGTCCATACTCTACGCGTTTTTGAACTGAGCATTGGTCCAGCAACGCCATGATATCCTCATGAAGTTTTTCCAGCTTATGCAAGAGCACCAGGATGACTTGGGTCGCCTGATCGTAAGTTCCTCGTTATCCCTTACGTCATTCATGTCCTCAACATCCCGTGTATTTTTAGACCCTGGAGAACGGAAAGCCGTTGGTGGAAGCCAAGGTGGGTCACCGTGGCGCATGTTTCTTTTGTTCATCCGTTCTATTATTGACTCTATACGGATTATAGGGCGAAAACGCGTACAGCGCGTCCTTCCTTGAGGTACGTTCTATCATTGCTGTGTAGTATTTAACACACCTAAATATTATGCATGTAGTGGTATGGTGGGTTATTTGCTTTACGATACTAGTATCCCAGCTCAACATGCAATGTAGCCGAGGAAGCGGTTCGTGCCTATGGACGTGAGTTTGCATAATGTTCAATTATCTCATTTACAGTGCTGACATGATGAATAGAGCAAATACCATCCGCCACACCGGGTGTTCGTAATCTGACCATAAAACAGCCCATTGGTGAGCACTATTTCGCTCTTCCCATTGAGCACTCCAACTAATACAATTTATATTTTAGGTGTTGTGTATGCATAACATAATGGTGAACATGTCATCGGCCACTAATTAACTATTTCCACAGATCCATCCTCACACCCTGGAATTTCCCCTCCGCGATGATCACCCGCAAGTTAGGTGCAGCCCTTGCAGCAGGCTGCACGGCTGTCATCAAGCCACCTCCCGAAACCCCATTCTCATGCCTCGCCCTTGCAGAGGTAAGCCGTCGCACACACACTCCACTGGATCTCTGTTGACATCAAGCATCTGCCAGCTGGGCAAACGCGCTGGAGTGCCGGACGGTGTCATCAACATCGTCACGACGCAAAAGAACGTGATTGAAGTTGGCAAGGAAATGTGCCAAAGCCCTATTGTCAAGAAAGTCAGCTTTACTGGATCCACTCCTGTTGCGAAGTTGCTCTATGGCTTGGCTGCTACCACTTTAAAGAAGTGTGTTCTTTCGTTCCTCACTATGATAACACAATCGTTAAATTCATGACTTTGCAGGATATCCATTGAAGCTGGTGGCAATGCGGCTTTCATTGTGTTCGATGATGCTAACATTGACGAAGCTGTTGATGGTAGGTTACGTTGGTTTTTGTGACAGAAATTTGCTCTAACGTGTAATAATAGCTGCTATTCTCTGCAAATTCCGTGGAAGCGGTCAAACCTGCGTCTGTGCAAACAGGATCTACGTCCAGTCGTCCATTTACGCCGAATTCGCGTCGCGCCTCGCTGAGAGGGTGGCCAGCTTTAAGGTCGGCAATGGACTCGAGGAGGGAATGTCAGTAACTTCGCTATTTCCCTAGCCTTACGAATACTGATCATGCTCTAATATTCACAGCACACATGGCCCGCTTATACACGACCGTGCCCTCGAGAAAGTTAGCCGCCATGTCTCCGACGCCGTCTCCAAAGGCGCCCAAGTCCTCGTCGGCGGGAAGGCCCTCCCTAACAGCACCTTCTTCATCCCCACCGTGCTGAGCGAAGTTCCCAACGACGCTGTACTTAACACAGAGGAGACCTTTGGGCCCATTGCGGCGCTGTGCAAGTTCGAGACGGAGGAAGAGGTCCTCCGCCTGGCGAACAACACCGAGGTTGGGCTCGCCGGCTACTTCTTCTCGAGAGACATTGGCAGGATCTGGCGCGTGGCGGAGAAGCTGGAAGTGGGCATGGTTGGCGCAAACACTGGGTTGATCAGCCAGGCTGTGATTCCCTTCGGAGGGATTAAGCAGAGCGGGCTGGGGAGAGAGGGAGGCCCGCACGGGATCGACGAGTATATGAACGTGAAGTTGATTGTGTTCGGCGGGTTGGGTGCTTGAACAGAGGTAGAGAACCATGGATATACTTGTATAACTAGTCTTACTTCTATTTGTGTGTAAAATATGAGATGAAATATATCTCATCCTTGGCTCACGCGGGATAAGATTTGGTTGACAGGTTAGGCGAGACGGTAACGGATGCTATATTTAGGGTTAGGGTTACTCCTCACGGATGCCTCCCGCCTACCGCGCTGCCGGTCTGTAAATAATACAACAGCTGGGCAACAGTGTCAACGCTGATTACCACTTGACCGGTCGCACCAGGGAACTCAGGGATGAACGGCGTGCGCAGGCTTCTGGGCGCAGCGACAGGCTCCTCGCCGCCGTCTCCAGCGCAGCAAGAGGCCCAGCCACTGAGCCCACAGACACTCCCGCTCGCCTTCGCCTCGAAGTCGGGCCCAACCTGGCCTCCATCTCCCGCTCAATCATCGCAGCCCCCTGAAGCCAGCCCGAAGACCACCGCTGCCCTCTTCTTCAGCAAAGAGCGCCGATCTCAGCAGCAAAGCATCCCTAACGACGACCTCAACGACTCCCCCTCCCCACAGGCCAATCGTGCTCCGAACGGATTTGCTTCCCGCAATCAGTCATCCTACTCTCCCCAATCCCTGGGCCGCTCCAATCCTAATGGCCCTGGCTCACCCGTGTCTGGGCCCTCTTCTCCCCGGGTGCCGACCAACCGCATTATAACCCGCAAGTCGGTCAACGATTCCGAATGGAAACGCTCGTCTGGCTTCTCCAATACCCGAGACGAGCTGCTCATGAGCCTCCTGGCGAGCGAAGCAGTCGTCGAGAGTCGCGAATACGAGATTCTTAGCTCAGAAGACGTTGAGGAAATCAAAAAGGCTCGTTGCTACATTACGTCCAATATAGTACATTTCGCGCTAATATCCCATTTAACTATAGGAGCACCAAGTTCTGACCTCCCGTATTGGAGCTATGACCAAGAAGCTCTCACTAGAAACTAAAATCCGCGACGCGGCCGTCTCCCTGTCGAAAGTAAATGCCTCCCACAAGAAAGTCTCCAAGCAGACTGAGGAGCAGCTTGAAGCCGCCAACCGCCGCGTCGAGGCTGCGCAAAAGGAACTCTGGCGTGTCACTGAGCGGGCAAATGACCTGCATAAGAAGCTTGTCGAGCATCGTGCCGCTGTACTTGGGCTCTCCGTGCGCAGCATGGAAAAGAAGATGGCTGGTCCAGCGGAGGACTCGGGGTACGACTCTTCAAACCGCAGCACGCTAATGAGCCCCGCGACGACATCCTCCGCTACCGGCGCGTCCTCATCCTCCGCCCTCGCCTCCGCCTCACGCTTCGACGGCGCGCATCTCTTCGCAGGGCACGCCGAGACGGTGGTGCCTCGGAAGAAGCTGTCCCCCGAAGTGGCAGCTGCGGAAATCGCTGCCCTGGAGGAGAAGCTCAAAGCAGCAACGGAGAGCCTCACAGCGGCAGGGAAGAAGCAGGCGGAGATGGCGCGTGATTTGTCTCTCATGAAGCTTGAGAAGCAGGAGGTGGAGACGATGATGGGCATGGAGCTGCAGAGCGCGGAGGAGACCATTTCAGCGCTGGAGAAGGAGCTGCCGAGATTGGAAGGGATGGACGCGGAGGTGCAGCAGCTGCTTGAGGAGAAGAGAGTATGGGAGCAGGAAAAGACACTCTGGGAGGAAAAAGGACGGGAGGTAGAGATGTTACAGGCGAGGGTGATAGAGTTGGAAGCACGGAGTGGGGAGGCAGAAGACACGGGGAAGATCCTCGAGGAAGTGCGCGAGGAGAGCCGGCAGAAATTGGAGGAGAAGCAGCACGAGCTGGAGGAGATCCAGCAGGAATGGGACGCAGGTCGTGCCACGTGGGAGCGGGAACGCTCCGAGGCTGAGGAGGAGAAGATGGAGGATCTCACGCGGTTGCAGGAGGAGATGGATCGGGGACGCGAGACCGACCAGGGGTTGTTGAAGAAGGCGAACCAGGAGCTGGATGACGGGCTCACGGCACTACGGACGCTGGTGACGACACACGGGATCGTGCTGTTCTCACGAGATGGATCGTTGCAGGGCTTGCTAGAGAGCGTAGGGACGCATTTAGTGGGCGTTCATGGGAAGCTGGAGGCGCATGCGCTGGCGCAGGCTGAGTGGGAAGCAACGAGGAGAAGGCTGGAAGACGATGTGAGGGGTGGGCTGGACAAGCGGGAAGCTTTGGCGCGGGACTTGGAGGAGGCGAGGAGGGAGAGGGATTTGGCGAAGAGGGAGACGATGTCTATGGAGTCGAGGGTCAAGGTACTGTTTTTCTCCTTTTTGCTCTATTATGTGGATTGAACCAACGATATTTTACAGCAGGCGGATATGTATGCCTCACTACGCTCTCCAATGACACCTTCCACCAGCTTTCCTCCAGACTTCACAACCGCGTCCGGGGAGCCCGATGTTAGCCGGATCATCTCCATCCTTCAGCCGCTCTGGACCATCCTCCCCTCCCCCGAAGCTCGCGCCGCAAAATTCAGCTCCAATGCCTCACAACGCGCCTTCCGCACGGGCTCGCCCACACCAAGCACCTCCTCCGGCTCAGGCACTGTCAGCTCCCTCTCCGACCTTGACGTGCGCTCGCTCAAGTCCCTCTATGGTGACCGCCAGACACCTGCCTCGCCGAAATTCGGCAACGGGACCTTCACGGTCGAGGGCTTCGCGCAGCGCGTGCAGGCACTCATTAACGACGACCGTGCATTGATCGAGCGCCTCGTGCGGTTCGCGCAGGCACACGATTTGCTGAAGAAGAACGCGGAGAGAGCGCAGAAGCTCGCGTACGACGGGAATGCTGCGCTGGAGACGTACCAGAAGCAGGTGAGGGTTCTGGAGGAGAGGAATATGGCGATGGCCGCGCGGGGTGCTGCAATGTATGTTTCTAGATTTTTTCTTCTTTCGGTTCTGGCACTAATTGTGGCACGGAAATTTTAGGCAGGAGGAATTGCAGCGCCTGCAAGAAGCCATCGAGCGTATCACGGCCGAGAAGCATGACGTAGAGATGCAGGCTGCCGAACAGGCCGAAACGTGCCGCCAGCTCACCGAAGCCAACAACACTCTCAGCGCGAGGACGCTTACTCTGGCGGAGGAAGCTGCCTCCGCCCCTGAGATGGTACGGAAGCAGCTCGAAGCACAGCTTGCGGAATGCAAAACCGCTCTTGAGGCCGCTCAGGATGAGATCGATGCGATGCGCTCGTCAGAGCAGTCACAACGTATTGCTCTGCTAGATGAGTTGAACTCAATGCAGAATGAGAACGGGGTGCTGAGGGCGCAGTTGAGGGCTGCAAAGAAGTAGCCGGCTTTTTTTATTATTTGGGTTTGGGTTTTCTCCTGTTGCCTGCCTTTTTATTGCTGTTAGCAGCTTTCTTTTGCAATGTTCTGTCGGATTGGAAGTATCATATCTGTATTCCCTCGAATTCCTATGGGGGCTTCTTGATTTGCCGTTCGGATTAATTATTTTTTCTTTCTACCCTTAATTTACGCATACCCCCTCATGGACTTTCCACATTTGTATTAGTATAAATACTAGTTGCATAACAGATGAACGATACCCAGACTTTTAAACAACTCGATTTCGAATTTCAGCCTTTCAGGAGCAGATACATGGTGTTGACGACTGTTAGTATTACAGGTCGTTGCCTTGTAAGTGATCGGCAGTCGTGCCCCATAAGTACGACGGTCCATCGACGACTTGTTAATAATCACATTGCACTGCTGCGCCAATTCGATGTCCAATGTATTTCTGAATGACACTTAAATTTAGTTTCGAGAATCCAAAATAATTAGAATTTCTCTAAATAGACCATCCTTCATTCTGACATTGACTTGGTGGCTTGTAGATCTTTGTTGAGATTAGTGGCTCTCGCCCGGCGCACATTGTGCCCGTTCTTAAATAAATGGGCGAGTCAGCGGGCGCAATATCTCATTTTTATACGTAGTTAAGGTGATTGACAATGCGCGCGACTAATATGCGAGGAAGCCAAAATCCGTGAATCAAAGCATATATATATAATCGTCCGTGCTATTCCAGGTGTATGTATCGTAAAAATAATGCAGCGTAAAAATGATAGGTCGTAAATTCCACTTCACGTAAACTGGGATGGTTGAGGAACAGGTGCTTGAAATAGTATGTGACAATGTCCAACGTATAATTAGGAGACCCCATGGAGAAGAGGGATGATGTTATGTACTTCAGGGGGTGTGCGGCAATGAAGGTCCGAGATAAGCAGTCCAAAGCAATGGAATCGAAAGCATAAACCGAAATGAATGCGGAAAGGGGGTAGAAAGGGATTAGGAGATAGTCCGAATATCGCATGCGACCCGTCCCAAGGTTGAAACGACAGGCGAAAAGGAGATAATACTTAGAGGCTATCGTAATTAGTGTTGCAAATAGACTCCGGCGTTCGGTCATGTCCATGAGGAGATCGCTGTCACCAGTGCAGTCCATACGAGCGGTGATATCAACCATGCATAATGCCCATGGTTCCAAATGGGTGTTGCTGCATTATTAGATTTTAGAGCCGTGGCACTTTGGCTCGCAGAGGTTGTCGTTGATGTGGACGACACAGTACTATAATAAAATAGTACGTTAGAAGGACATCTTATGAAGAAACTGTAAGGGGATTGCAAACCTGGATGTAGTTGTAGACATCTGGGTGCTTGACTGACTTGTCGAAGTAGATGCGGAGCCAACTAAAATTCCGGCAGAGATAACGTCATTCGAGGTGGAATCCTCAGCATTCTGATACGCATCCTCGCCTCCCACAAGTTGAGCGAGCGAGGATGTGCTCCATCCGTTTGCTTTGATGAGAGGATATGCCGCCATGAAAGCACTGACAGTGCTATTGGCAAGTTCGTGCTCCAGAATAATGAGACCAGGGGATTTAGGCCCTATGTGAGATGATGTTATTGTTGGTCGGTGATAGAGATGTTTGGAGTAAATCACCTGTTAGCCACTGTTGCATACTGTTTTGGACGTTCTGGAGAGTAGTTTTTCCGGAATCGATGCTCCAATCCTCGGTACTGCAACAAAGATAAATCAATAGGTGGAGAAAATTTTATTTGAAAGGACTGACTCTTGGTTCCAGACAACAGTTTGCATGCCAAAAATCTGAAAATGACGTGTAAGAATAAGGTTGGAAGCTGGTTGGAAATGAAAGTCACCTCTTTCGCGATGGCCGAAACTCTGATATCGGTATCGCCATAGGGGGGTCTCCAGAATTTAGGCACTCTGCCTCCAGTTGAGCGGCGTATTAGCTCCATAGTCCATCCAAGCTGCCCAGGAGAAGTTAGGAAGTGGGCCAAAAAAAAACCAAATATATACGCACCTGACCGAGAACGTCGATATTACTAAGAGTTGTCATATACGGATGCGTCCAGGTATGAACAGCAATATCGTTACCGCTCTCAAATGCCGCGGTAAACTGGGTGGGATTCATGATGATATTGACCCCGATCATGAAGTGTGTGGCCGACTCATTGTGCTGGTCCAAAAAGTTAAGAAGTGGTGTTGTGAACTAGTCACTTGGAGATGAGATAAAATACAAAGAACATCTCAGGCGGTAACTCACCGGCGTGGGACCATCATCAAAGGAGACTGCAAAGTAATTAGGAGGACCGTCCCAAATGTCTCCTGAAATTCTGCATTTGTATGTCCCAGAACAAACACCTGGTCCATTAGGATTGAGTCCAGTAGCATAAGTCGGGAATCCATTGTTCAGAGTCGATGGTGGAATGTTAGGAATTTTCCCAGCCGAGACTGCCGCATTCAGAGCATTGACCCACTCCACCGGAAGCGCTTTCGGGTCAGGAGTGCTAGCAGGAAAGGGGGCCGACCATGCTGAGCGAAGAGTACAAAAATTAGTCACAACACAAGTCGTGGCAGGGCTATAGCAACAAACCCTGCGACCCAACCGTAGGATAGTCTGCACCATCCGTTGTCGCCCGCTTGAATAACATATGAACGGGATGGTCGTCTGCATGATACCAAGTTTTACTAGGAAGTCGCCTGCCAACATCGTGAGAGTGATCGTGGGCATCGTGAAGTGTAGGGATTGAGGCTCCATAGACCACAGGAAGAGCGACGAGAAGAGCTCCGATAAGCTTGATCATGGTTGTGCGGCTTTCCTCTCCGATATCAATTACGAGGGGCTACAAGGTCGGATCCTAGTAGTGTAGTAGAAATAAACCGGAACCCAAGATCAACCCTCCGAGAGTCCACGGAAAGAAACCGACGCGAAGCAAACGGGAGGATGATGGCTCCGGGGGTGAAGGAGACGGGGGGGGGTGGCCTGAAATGACTCCTGCATGCTGCTGTATATGTTATCTTGACGCTTAGCAGCAACCGTAAAGGCACTAATTCGGAAACGGGAAAATGATTAGATCGGCATACATTGGCCTATGGGACCGTAATTGGACGTCAACGGGCACTTGAGCGTTTCACAGCAGGACATAGAGCGCCGCGTTTGTTGCGGCGTGGACGCGGCAGGTTCGGCGAGTAGTAATAACGAAACCGTGCCGTCCGTCATTGTCGCAGATCAATTCGAGTCTAACTAAAGGACTTCATGCTTCGTTCTCCCCAAAAAGCAAGCACGTGCTATGCTCTATTTTCGTTCTCCGATAGCCATCTGGGCTTAATACTGGTAAACAATAGTTAAAAATAACTTAAATTGGAATTAGGAGGGCTCGGCCTATATAGGTTGCGGTTTCGTCTCCATACTTCTCCATGTCGTCTGCGACAAACATTGGGATTTTCAAATTTCGGTTATCGGCATCCATAGGCATCGATCCATCTTTTGTACTTTTTGAAAGTACTTGCAGGTACTCTACACGTGTACTCAGATCTCTAACATCTGTGCCGTGCGGATGATCTGCGTGGCGTACTGGTACCTTTTTAGTTTCTTCCTTCCGAAAGGAGTTCAAATCCGAAAGTTAGAAGAAATATCCTCGATGGCATCGTTTTTAATGGCTTAAACAGTATTGCTACGCGTTAGTGTCCGCCCCCCAGAACACGGCCCCGTATTCTAAATTTTATCGTGTTACATGAATCATACTGCCAAGAATTTGAACCCCTACATCTAAACTTGAAGACCGTTCTGGTCCAGATAAATGTCGAGACGAGTCCCTGCTACCGCGGCAATGGCCTTGCATATCAAGCTATATCGAGTGAAGTACCATGATAGATATTTTAATGCAATATATGTACAGGAAAATAATCAAGGTAACTTGGTACAAGTATGAGTTTTCAACTTCATCATAATAGCACGACCATTGCAATTTCACATATTTTATTTCTACACACAGAAATCCCCATAGTACGCTGTCTTCTGTTCTGAGTCACTTTTCAAGTTGTCTGAATCCTGGTATCAAGCTTAGTGCTTGACAGTAATTTACGCCGGCACAGCTTGAGGAAATATTGTTTTGCATGAAGTTCGCCAGAAGGCTACATTATCCGATTCAGACAATTAGACTCGCCTGAGGACCATATGCAGAAATCGATACCTGGGGCGCACTGCGTGTCAGTGGCAGACACCACTGGCAGGGACAGGCGCTGCCAATATATATCAGCGACCACGGCTGCCAGTCTGCTGTTGGCTAAGCCAGCAGCAAAGGGCGGTGATGTGCATTTTTTGACGTGTACATTTGCCTAAGCAATGGATTGCTGTCATACTATCTTCCAGGACTCAGCAACAATACTCATGTTTAACATCTTCCAGCACCCCTATTGTCTAATGGTTATGACGTCAGACTTTTGCCTAACGGGATTCGAACCCGCATGGGGATCGAGTCAGCGGATAATCTCCTTCCATATGAATTCAATTTTATCCCTCTTCCGCTTCATAGAAGGAGATGCTCGCTCTTCTAGATGAGTAAGCCATCAAATTCTCCAAAAAGATCAAGATCATCGAGTATGAAGAAATTTTGGGCGATTCTTGAATGGTTGCCCTGGTTGTCGAGTTTTGCCCTAACGCTACCGGCAGTGGGGGGCTCGCGATAGTGAGTGGAAGTAGAGTCATCTAGGTCCTCCATGGTGGTGAAGAGGAACGTTTTGACACAAAGGTATTTCAGATCAATGGTAGTGTCCAGTAGCGAAGAGTAAATTTTGGGCACTAAAAAAGGATTAAACACGACGCGAGGAAATGTGATGCGAACCGAGTTCCAACAGTACATGAACTACGTATTTAAACTACGTAACTTGCTCTGACTCGACCCGGCGGGCCATGCCTAGCACATCTGACCGATAAGGCGTGCACTATACGATAGCAGACTCATCAGCTTCAGCAAAGTGAAAAAAGAATGGTGTATTGTAGCGTGAAAGAAGCAACAAGACCCCCACATGTAGGGGCATAGTGTTCCGGAGGCCAGGTGGGATGTGGCGGCAAATAGAGGAGTCCAGCAGAGTGTGCTGGAGTGCGAGCGTGCTGCCAGAGTGACATGCCGTGACATGCGGCGCCGGCTTGAGGTCACATGCCGCGTCGCGTCACGTACAGCGCTCGTGTGCCAGGCCCCCCTCCTTCGCAACTCTAACCTTTTGGAATAATGAGCGCTCGTTTGCGAGCGTTTCCCGATGCACTCCGGATCATTGCAGGTATCCCTTTTTGGTTTCCTTGGGTAGTCCACTAGTAGTCTACTTTGGATGTAGTTGCGCATCTGTTTACCTCTCGAGCTCACCGAGGTCAAACACGAATCCACTGCTTTGTGATCGACTACGAGGCGTGCACTTTCATTTTAACATAACCCACGCGATAGATTGTAATCCCCCCCCCTTCGTGACTCTAACCCACGCGGGTTTGAGTCCCGCTAGGGGTTTTACCATACAGATTCTCTTCCTGGTGTCGGGAACATATACATTTTGCCAAAAACTCTTCTGGAGCAATTGTCAGGAGAATTTTCTTGAAGAATAGCGGAAGCTCAAGGATTTCGAATCATTTACTGCATAGTTCTTCTGTTATTGAATTTCATGTACGTGATACTGATTTAAATCCTAAAATGTACAGTCTCTCGAGATCTTGGATGAATTTATAGCACGGCACCGGCGCAGGGAAATTTCAAGAGGTGAGTGGGTAGCTTCTAATAAGTTAAAGCTGATAATAATGTTATAACATGAGGAGAGTTGTCACAGATTGTCTGAAGAACATAAGCGGTTGGGAAGTCACAGATGAAGTTGGAAACAGTGACTGTTATTTATAGCACAAGCAACTTGGTCGCATCTTAAAAATAGAGAAGCTGCGTAAAACCAGCGCTATAAAGAAAAGCAAATGCTATATCTATTTATCATACAATCCAGCCAACATGGAAGCTAGAAAGCGAAAAGGAGCCCATTTTGTTGGGAGAGCATGAGGCTGATTGGCTGCTCGACAGGGCGTGGGAATGTTTGGATGAAACGTGACAGAGAAAAGTGCCTGACGCTGAACCGGTTAAGCTCTGCGTCACCGACTCACCGTGGACTCCATCCACTCACACCACGCAGGCACAACAAGTTTTGCCTGAGTTACTCTATTTACCTTCTGCTGCCATCTTAGTATGTTTGAACATTCTTTCCTTGAGGGATAAGCTAAACTAATTGCCTATAGTTGGCCTAGACTCCCTCCTATCGTCCTATCTAACGCACGGAAGCAACTACCCTGCCGGCGCGTTGTGGTATGCCCACGAAACACCACTCTCATCTGCAGCTTGACATATAAAAGCTTTTGCCTCATTACAATCTCTCTGCCTCGAGACAATGGCGTCTCCTCCACGAGAACCAGTCCTTCCGGGCTCTCCTGTCTTCAACAGTTCTCCAGTCTCAATCCAGGGAGGTTCCCCCGTCCGTCGTCGAAGCGCCTCTCCAGGCGAAATAAGCGACCTTGCTGCAAGAGCACGCCATTCGCCGACACTTACTCGATCCTTTGACCCGAATGACCCAACGGCCCGAGAGCGCCAGCGCACGATGGACGTAGACATGGCCATGCAGCTTTCTTTGGCTCGCAGGGACACCATTCATGTCTCGCCTGGAGGCGCAGCTACATCGCCTTATGAGACCACGCATTCAGCTCCGGAACTTTCCTTTCCTTCGATGTCTGTACTTTCCCCACACAACGCCGAGGTCTCCCGAGACATGGGCGTCGAACGAAGTGCCGACGAAGAAACACTGGCGCCCAACCGGCAAAATTCCCTCATCGATCTTCAACCTCATCTTCACCAGACGCATGATCCCTCTCTCCTCGTTACTCTCGGTCAGACAGGTCCTCATATCAACATCGACCCCGAAGATCCCTCTGCTTCAACCTTCGGTCTACCAACCTACCAAGCCAATGCTTCCCGGACGAATTTTGACTTCTCCCGTATGGAAGAGTTTGCCGCTGTGGAAAAGGCCAAGTTAGGAATATCTTCGCCTGTCACAACCCGTTTCCAGATCCCACCTCTAGCCCTGCGCAGACATGATCAAGGCGGGCAATCGCCTCCGACGGAGATTCAGCCTACTGCATCCACACAGCAGGAGGACGGTCCTTCCTCAGACCCGCAAGGCTCCTCTTCCTCACCACGTCCATCAAGGCATCGAAAAATTAGCCAAAGCAATGCACATCCCCGACACCGCAAAGGCATCGGCGGTAAAATGGCGTTGTTCGAGGCAAGCGGCGCCGAGAACCCCTCATCGTTGTCCGCACGCCTCGGATTCTCTCTTACAGGGCACGGACAAGGCCAAGGGTCTTCTTCGGATCATATCACTGGGATTCCCTCTGCAAATATACTATCGCCAGGAGGAGGCGGCATCCTCACCACAGGCCACGACAGGCCATACCGATTCTCATTCTACTCCAATGCTCTCTCCGCTACCATTCATGCCCGGAGTCTGAGCGAGCTCCCAGCCGAAGGGCAGACGTTTGAGGAGCTATTTGCTGGGGTATACCCTCCCCCAGCCCCGAGCCCAACGCCTGTGCCAGAGAGAGGCAAAGACCGCCCTACCTCACTACTGGCTTTCAGTCCCTCACCGCCACCAATGGACCCCATTTCTAGGATCCCCAGTCCCCAGCCCATGACGAATGGGGATAGTACCTGGAATCGACGATCCATGGAGCAGAAGAATGGAAATGGACACCCTACTCCCGGAATGAACAATCTTGGCGACCAGGATGGAAATACTTGGTGGTTGGATGTGCAGAATCCAACAGACGAGGAGATGAAGATGCTGAGCAAGGTCAGTAACGTTTCTTTCCCATATTTCAGGTTTCAGAGCTGAATATGGCTCGTTTTAGGTGTTCACCATCCATCCACTCACGACAGAAGATATTCTCATGGAGGAAACACGCGAGAAAATCGAGCTTTTCCGAAATTACTACCTTGTCTGTTTCCGCAGTTTTGACCAGGACCCATACAGCCCCACCCATCTCGAGCCGCTCAACATGTACATCATTGTCTTCCGCGAAGGCATATTATCGGTGTGTAATGTCCTAATCTTAGTCTTCTGAAAAGTTATATTTATCTCTTTGCAGTTCCATTTCCGACCCACACCTCATCCGCAAAACGTCCGCAGGCGAATCAAGCAGCTGAAAGACTACATCAGCGTCACTTCCGATTGGATCTCCTACGCCCTTATCGACGACATCACTGACGCTTTTGGTCCCCTGATCCAAAGCATCGAATACGAAGTCGACTCCATCGACGAACTGGTGCTGATCCTGAAGGAAGCGGAGCAGAGCGACATGCTTCGGAGAATTGGGACGTGCAGAAAGAAGGTTATGGGTCTTCTGCGATTGATGGGCAACAAGGCGGACGTCGTGAAGGGTTTAGCCAAGAGGTGTAACGAGAACTGGAGGGTCGCGCCGACAAGCGATATTGGGTTGTATTTATCTGACATTCAGGTATGCTCGGACTTCCTTTTCACTTAGGCTTCGACATCTGACCATCTTTCTTTATTTTCAGGACCATTTGATCACTATGACCCAAAATTTAAATCACTACGAGAAGATTCTTTCACGCTCTCACTCAAATTACCTGGCTCAGATCTCCATTGAAATGACGGACGCCAACAATCAAATCAACGACGTGTTGTCCAAGCTCACCGCTCTTGGTACGGTTCTCATCCCCATGAATCTTATCACAGGATTGTGGGGAATGAACGTGCACGTCCCGGGTCAGGACATAACTGAAGGATACACATGGTTTATATCTATTATTGCATGTCTCGCTGCCTTTGCCGCTGTCGGAGGCTATTCTACGTACAAGTTTATGGTGAGGAAGTAACATTGGACCCAACAGCATACGATATTTAGTTAGAGGGTTTCATTATATTATCACACATTAACCATGTAGACAACATCATGTATGTAATTCTAATAACACAAGACTGGAGGATGGCATATATAGATGGAGACAGCAACAAGCAAAACAGTACATCAATACATAATTAATCATTCGTGACCGGCAGATAAAACCCAGCATAAACATAAGTTAAGGAGCGTTCATCATCAACGACTTAACAGGCGGGAGAGTCGGAGATGTGCTACTCCCGTTTCTGAGCGGAGGTGGAATATATGGCGTCCTAGGAGAAGTATGCACGCTCGTATTGACAGGGGAGACAATCATCGCCAGCGACGGCGACAACGTCTGTACAGGCGTGTGCGTGTGACGTGCCTGTGGTGAGACTGGGGTCGGCAAAGGCAATACGGCACGACGTTTCGTAGCTGGTGCCGAAGAGCTTGCTTCCATAGGCTGTTGCGGGACACTGGGTTCCTCCACATGCTTTCGCTTCCTAGGTGGTGGCTGGGGTGTCCCGGACGAGCGATCTATGGTTTGACGGCGCTGCGTTGAAGGAGGGCGCGAAGGTGTAGACATCTCAGCCCATCTAGACCATGGAGGAGGAGGAGGAAGATGCGAGTTGGCTGGAGTCACACCATTGTTATATGTGCTCGCAGTTGATGCAGCATGCATCGGCATCGTTATCTGGTGATGATGGTGTGACGATGCTGGGTGGGAAGGATGAGGCTTTGACGAGGCATGTCCACCAGAAAGACCAGAGCGAGATGATGAGGGATGCGATCCGTCATCCGAGATTCCAGGCTGAAAGCTGATCAGTTCAACGAACAAGGTTTGCGTGTAAGGCGGCGGCATCTTCTTATAAATGACATCCTTGCTGAATAACTTGAGCATCTCCTGCGTGTCGATGTATGTATCTGTGTCATGGCCTTCTTCTACGGAATGAATGAGTAAAGTGGAAATAAATCAGTACAATATTGCTTACCAGCTGGCTTGACCCGCACTTCAGAGTATTTATACTGTTTCCCCTTGCGTAGACAGCAGAGAGGACAATTGAAGAGATATTCTGTCGGGGGCACACTGGGATCGATGGGATAGAATACGCAGCCGGCGTGATACAATTTTGAGCATCCTTCGCACTTCACCTTCGGATAGCCTAATAAATATGGGGTGCGCCCTCTACAGATACAGCGAGTGTTGTCTGTCCAGTCTTGGTCAACATCCTGACCGAAGGTGAACTTTGGACGACGCCTCTTCTTTGCCTTCGGAGCATTAGTTTCATTAGCTTGATTTGCAAGGATACGATGCAGACCAGCAAGATCTAGACCAAAGGAAACGTCGGGATTAGGAGAAACGGCAAACTGGATTTTATATAGTTTGCGCATATAATGCCGAACTTGAGGAATGTACTCCGGACGCTGATTGACCGGTTGCGAAGTAAACGATAGGAATTGGCCTATAATGGCCGACAGGCGATCAACACCATGGATGATAATCTCCAGTTGCTTGTAATCTTCGGAATAATTTTTGGTGATTTCAGGAGCGTGCCCAAGAATAGTGGGAAGATAGCAGAAATGCCAGCTTCGTTCCTTGTGGATAGCACCATTCCAATGCTTGTGATCACAGAAAGGGCAAGAACCTCCATTCTTTGCACACTCTCCGTGGAATCTGGCATAACAGTGATCACACTGTACGGCATCTGATGTCACCCCTGGCAGTGGAGGGCGGACAGGAGAATTACAGATGCATGTAAAATATTCATCGCTCGGCGGGAGGTCTTGATCAGGGTGTGTACATTCAAGAACGTCATCAAGAATAGACTGGCCATGAGCTTCTTGATGTTCAGCGCAATACCAAGGCAAATCCTTAAGCCATTGGTAATGATCTTTCAACTGTGCGTCCAGTCTTTCGAAGGAAGGAAGAGTGAATATCGTTAGATGGTCCCGGGCGTAGTCCTTCCAAGCCCCTATCTGTTCGAAAACATCTTCTTCGCCACGGTGGTACTTGTTCCGCAATACCTGGTCACATCTGCTCTCCAGATCGACAGCAATTTCGGCAGTCCTCCTCAAATCCTGCACAACAGCAATGCTAAAATCCTTCTCGGCACGGCTGACGAGTCTCAATGCTTCGTTCACTCTTGGTTTTGCAGCATCCGGAGCAGGATTCAACCACGCCGTCGCCTGCTTTTCGAAGTCCTTAGCTTTGGCACGGGCAGACATGAGACGGTCAAGGACAACGCGGTCAATGGGAATGCTCGGGTCCAAGTCTGCGAAATCGTCCAGCTCGCTAATAGTTTTAACCGGCTGTTCCAGCACACTTCTCGCGCGTTCCTCCCAGTTATCACCCTCCCTTTGTCTCGCTTCCAAAATCTGCATGTGTTTATTGTCTGCAGGTAGATTGCAGGTGCGAGCACGAGTAAGGAGTTGCCGGACTTCCTCGAGTGTTAAAATAGCGTCGCTGTCGTCCAGCTTCTCTTCGAGCTCTTTGACCAACTGCTCCCGATCAACGATCTTCTCCACCTCCATAAGCTCATCTAAAAGTACGTTGAGGGACGAACCCTCCAGAAGTAATCGCTTGCATTCCTGGAGAAACTCGTCACTTTCTTGCTCAGAAGGCGACGACGCAAGTAAAGCAGCGGCTTTGAGCTTGGTGTCCTCTGCCTGCTGCGCAAGAGTGCGAAGGACCCCAATTTCTGGACAGTCAAATCCAAGTGTTTCAACCTCTCTAAGCAAGGTATAGAGATCTTCTAATCCACGATCAGGTCGATCACCTGGATCCTCTGCTGCAGCTGCAGCCATCATTGCGAGTTCGGCATTCGATGGTCGACCGCGCGATCGACGTGAACGCTTCCTACTTTGCTTCCGGACGGTGAACGAATTCGCACAGTCAACCCATTCATTGGCCCTTGTAACGCACTTACGAAGGGCACCCATCTCGGGAAGATGATAATTAATACGATCTCCTTCGGCGAGAAGAGCGCGAAGCGAACGAAGAGGCGGCCGCGCACTTTCGAGAAGAAGCTTGCTGAGCTTTGCTTTCCAAGCAGTCGGGACACCAGCACGTTCCGCAACCTTGGCCTGAATATCAAGTAGTTCCTCGTCTGACAGACGCTTCCGCAGCGTGAGATGGGGAGTTGACCGGTTCTCGCATAACAGGTTTAGATGGTCGACACACACGACCTTCGTGGTGCAAGGGCAAGTGACTTGCGATAAATAGCAAAATGTTTTGCAGATGAAGCATTGATATTGTTCTTCTGGACGATCTTCTTCCTCCAGAACTTCTGGAATCCCAAGAGCCCGCGCTCTCAGTCGATCACTGAGTTCTCGATCTGTCATCTCTTTGAGACTATCGATCAACCTGATAAAATATTAAATACTATAAAGAGCTTTCCAAACCTGACTGACTTACCACATTGCTGTCTTGATCGACTGGGACTGTTGTGTGATAGTGATGAGCAGCTCGTCGTGCGAAAACACCGGTTGTTTTCTGTGCTCCCTATATCTTTGCGCGCAGTCACGGCCGTAGGGTAGCCAATCTGGCAATGCAAAATTAACCGCTTCGTTAAAATTTAACTGGAAAAAAAAATCATGATTAAGAACTACAACACCAAAAAAAGAGAACGTACTCCATGATTGAATCCTGCATGATAAGCTTTGGGGAAAGTAATCACAAACTCGCCGGCACGCTGGTTGCAAGCATATACTCGAACACCCGCCTCCCTCACGCGTTGAGGATTCATGAGAGTAACGAGTTGGAATAGTAGATCTGGCTGTGCTTCAAAGAGATCGGGGGCTTCACATTTAATCGCAGCCTCAAACTTCTCCGCATCGTCGCCTGGTATTCCATACCACGTTTTGGTCTCACCCCAGTGCACTATAGATGCTGTTAAAATTATGAACTTCCTGAAAGAGAAAAATCTCACTGAAGTTAACACTATATGTGTAATGATCCTGTAGACTATGTCAGTTATCTGCGGTATGAGCAAATTATCAAACTACGGACCTCATTATGCCAGCAGAACGTTGAGAATGCCATGCCAACGTATGTCCATGGCACCGTCATACCAGAAATATCTGACTTAATGAATCGTAGAAGGGACTCAGGCAAGATAGGAATATTATTCAGGTTCCACGGATCCTTCGAGTATGGATCGAGTGGATGGGTTTCCATCGTAGGCATCGCGCTATAAATCGAAGTGAGTTTTAACACGAGATATTCGTTCCGCATAATTACCTTCCGTGAGTTGTCGAATGTACGTCAGCTCCGTATTCGATTTCCATGGTGTCTTGGGAGGACTGGACGAGCCTCCAGAATTCCTGTTCCAGCTCGTATTCCGACACTGTCACATCCCCGATACGGTTCTCCATGAACTCGGGCACTTGCACTCTGGGTTCGCTGGGAGGATGCGTTTCGAACCAGAATTTTCTAAATTCCCGATCACGAGCCTGAAAAGTAGACAAGCTATGTTCTTCGCCTTCATCAAACCCGTAATCACCTCCTGTGCCAGATAGACAAGTGAAACAGAACCATTGCTCCTTAGGGATCGTGTCAAGCGGTGGGTCAAGGCAGAACATGTGAAATCCTAGCAAAGTTCGGCACGGTGAATAAACAGAGGACACGGCAAAGAAAACATGGAACTAACCACAGTCACAGCCATCGCAGAGTAGCATTTCCTCGCCGCGATTCTTCTTATGACATATTTCGCAGTTTTGCTGATTCCCGTTGGTCATTGTTCTTGCATCCGTGAGAGCTTGAACAAGGGGGGTCCGTACCTCAGGCGTCCCGATTTTGGAATCCTCCCGTGCCCTGTCGTAAAAAATAGGAGGAGGGATTACCGGAGAAGGAAGCAATACGCTCGAGGAAGGCTTTTTCGGCGCTGATTAAAAATAAATGATATAAGCATCTTTGGTTGGTTTGTATTCATAGAAAAACGTACAATTCTGTTCTTGAGAACCTACTCTGGTACTTCTACGAGGCCTCGAACTTGCAGCCTTTCCGTTCACGTCTTTTGATTCTGATTCGTCGGGAGGTTCCGATAAAGGGCTAGATGTTGCCGTCAGAGGACTACCAGGTGCACTCGTATCGCCCGGCGTAGTAACAGAGGTACTCAACCGCGAGAGCTTCCCAGTATACGGAATATTTGTACGGCTGGTTTTCATCTGAGAGTCACGTGTGATGATGGGTGACATAGCGGGAGAATTGCGCGCGCGATCGCAGAAGTGTTCGTAAGGCAAAATAACGCGGGTGTAAGAGTTCTTGATCTGGGTCGAAAGTCCAGGAATACCACGGTAACCGAGAATCCGCCCTAGATCAGACCATTTCTTGCCCTTGCTGACCTGAAAAAAAGCAACGCTCTAATCAGAATTGACTTTCCAACGAAAAGGCGCCTATTTTACCGCATCGTATCCTCCCATTTTCTGGACCTCTTTACGTAAAAGCCACAGATCTAATGGTTTATGATTAATTGTCGGCACAACGACACGAGCATTTCCCTGTTGCTTATGAAAACGATAAAGCTGCTCCAAGAAATTTAACTTGGCTCGCGACGATGCCTCGATCGAGTTTAAGCGCTGAAGACGTGTCTTAAATCGGAAACTCTGGAATAGTTGAGGATGGTAAGTGAACTATATACCGCATCAATGCACCACATACCTCGGTATCGGTCACGAAAGGCATTTTCCATTCTGCAGGAGGTATAATCTTGCAGATGCCATGCTCTTTCGCTTGGTCCGAAATTGATCTGATGTATGCCATCGGATCTTTGAACTCCTCTGGTGATGGATGGAATTCAGGGCAGTCCTCCAGGCCAAATGGACGAGGGGTGGTACGGATATTTGGGTTGCCTCGCGGGCTCGTCGTCTTTACGGAAGATAAGTCCAAAGTCGGAGAAACTGGAAGTGGCGGGGCATTGTGGTATTTTTCAGTCAAGTCTACGTCGGCGTCTACATCTCCTGGGCCTACAGAATTCGACCTCACTTGGTTATTCAGCAGTGCGAGGGCCTCAGTCTTTGATTTGCGGGGGGCTCGTTTGGAGTCAGCCTCTGTGGCAACGGTGGGGTCTGTTGGCTGGGAATCATTCGTATGATCAGGATCAATTGATGCAGTCCCTTCGACTTTAATGGCGAGACAAGAGGTGAAGGTAGTGGGGGCTTTGTTTCGGAAATTGGAAGGAAGACTGTTCGAGGCGGCCTGTGACGGGCTGTCAGTGGAAATCCGGGGGGATTTTCCTCGCCGTGAAGGTGTACCACGGGGGGTGTTGGCAGAAGATCCACCGTGCATGTTTATGCGAGGAGAAACAGGATTTTTTGGAGGATTTGAGCTCTCCTTCCAACGGTCCTGAGGTGTTGCAGAGCTAAGAGAGTGAGCAGCGGAGTTCGAATCTGCCCAGGTTATGTTAGGAGGCGTTCTGCGTGGGTAAATTTCTATATATAGAGCAGCGTAGCCGCGTCTCTCATTGACATTTGCATCCAAAGAGTCACACAACATTCCAGGTACTTAAAAATCCAGAAACGCGTTATATGCACTGTCTGTATAAATCTTTATAGGTTTTGGTGTTTTTAATTATTCTTTCTGCAGCTGCGCTTCATAGACAGACTTTTATATTTTGGGCCGAGTGTTATCGGTTGATCAAATAGCTGTTTGGCATGTGGCGGTGTGAGCCGGAACAAGAAACACCCCCACAAGCCGCAGGCAGGCCAGCTCACTTACCTGTCGAGCTCTAGAATCATTCACTGTTCCAGATGATATCACGCAGTTACCGAGAAGGGAACACACTTACGTATATTGAGTCTATGTATGTAGCAGGCTCAGAAATTATGCCCACCTACACACATAAAATCATATCCGACACAGAAAATGATACTCACGGGGTTACATGAGGAATTGGATGAAAAAATGAGTCTCGGTGACTCTGGTGCCTCTAAAACTTACACAGCAACTGTAGGGATTTTCGATGTCGAGCTGATGCTATCAATATATATGCATGCAGTCAGACAACAAGCGACATGAAACCTGCATGCCAGTCTTTGCATTCCTGCCAAACAGCACCGATCGAGAACTTTCCGCCGCTCCAATTCACGGAAGGCACTAATTCAAATAGGGTATTGCCGTAAAACGGAAGCAAGACTACCACGCGATCGCATGAGTAACTCCGCGAGCCTCCATCGTGCCTACCGTGCGTAAATAGTTACTCGTGGTTTCGACGAAAATTATAAGAAAAGTATCGGCATAACGCCAACACATAATTAACCAATTTACAGCCAATCCTCGTAAAATAAACATCTATAATCACCCTCTTTTGTCTTCGTTAGAAGACCACGATAGACCGCCCCAATACCTCCGCCCAATCCTGACGGCGACAACAATGCCAATGGCAAATTTTGCTGCATCAAAGACCATGTATGGCCGTCTGGAACCCAGAACGAAGGCTGTCCCCGCAATGACGGCAAACACCCACCGAACAGAACAATATCTCTCAAACCTATAAATGATCCATTCATTAAAGTGCTGAAGAAAAAATATATTAATCACGTACTGCTGCCGTTCAAATAAAGCCCCCGGAGTCCAAGACGCGAAATCAACAAGAACGAGAAAGGGTGCAACGTTAATAAATACGTGGTCACCATCGAAAGGAGTTGTAAAACCAGCCGTGGCGAGGGTGCGCACCCATACAGCTAAGACTGGGGCTGCTAGCGGAAGCAGCCAAGTCATGAGTAGCAGAAGATGCATATTATGATTCAGATTATTTTGTTTGAGGAGATGGTAATCCGGAGATAGTCGCCGTCTAGTCTGCGATGCCTGTAAAGGATGTAGATCTGTGATTTCCTCGTTATCTTCATCTTCGCTTGACCGCGAAAATGGGGGGGTGGCGGAGGCTCGCAGGCGGGAGTCGCGCTCCAGAGAATTTTCCATCTGGGTTGAGGCACAAGTATATAGGTGAAGCAACCAAGATCCGAGGAATGCAACCTGCCACGGCAGCACTAGGGAAATAAGGAGGAATATTACGCATATTGACACGAGAGTCGCTCTGTGCACGCCAGCTTTCTCTTTACGCCTAAATTACAACATAAGACGTTGTGGATTGGATTAAAAGATAAAGCACTCACCGCCCATGAAATAACGTAGAAAGTTCACCAATTGTCCACATCAGCACGTACAGGATCCACCACATAACGCACACAAGCCCACTTGCGATAAGCAACAAGAGCGGCGCTATAGGTGCGAATAAAGACTCTCCTTTATTCCCGAGGAAGAATATTTCCCGCGTTGGAATCAAGGATACAAGTACGGAGAGTGGCAAAAGATAGCGGAACATCACACGACTATAGTCAACGAGAGAGCGGTGCACAGAAGGCATCATCCCTGACAATATCATCGTACGAAAATCCCAGGAGTAGGGTGTAGATCTTGCTCACCTGTTTTGTCTTCTATTCGCCAGCCTGAGAAAGCCACCAGAGCAGCAACCCCAGTTGACCAGCTAAAAATAGTAGTAACATATCTGGATGCCCACCGCCCGATAGTTGCAGGCCAATCCAAGGTGACATGTAGTTCATGAAGATGTTGGCTGCATCCCGCACCGCCCGAAGAGTAAATTGTGAAATTAAGTCCCCGAGATAAATAATGCGGCCGAAGTATATGTGGTCCAGGTGCATGAGTGTGTAGGAGGATCCGGTGATTCCGGGGTCTGGTGAGGGGGAAGTAGTGTGTTTCGGAGGAATGGGAGGTGTGCATGAGAAGAGGTGGTAGAAGAGTACCTTTCGTGCTTGGTATCAGCGATCTGAAAGTTTCGAAAACGAGAATATCTTACCTGTGCAAGAAGTTTTGTAATCTTCGTTAGGTGTTATTCTGTATACAACCAAAGCATTCGAGAGTAATTTCGGGAATGTGAAGGTGGTGCGCAAAGCATCTATTTTTGGAACTTTAACTGAGACGCCACCAAATAGCAATGCTTTAATGACGAGAAGGTCAAATTACGGAACACTTCGTTGAAGGTAATGAAAAGCTTACAGGGTAACCCCACTTCAGTGATCACCACTGGCTCTAGATCGAAGCCTCCAACAACCCACCCTCCCCCGTCAGCGTTGTCGAATTTAACGCCGACCCATTGTTGATGATCAACATTGTTATCCAAAGGAATAGTAGCTTCGTACAACACGACGCCTTCAGACTCATCAGAGCCTTCATCTGGAACGGGAAAAGTCGTGCCGGGAACGGGATTTGGAATGAGTTTTAGAGTAGAAGGTTTTAGAGAACTGCAAGTCGGACTTGTTCCTTGCAAGGAACATAGAAATACAGTTACTCGGAGAGGAAGAGGCTTTTGCGGCGACACAGGCGGGATTGTGCCCTGAGAAACAAAGAGAACGAATTTTCCTGGCGTGGTCGATGAGGCGTTCTCAGGAAGAGGTACCAGGTACATCTCCGATCCACGCGGATTCTTCAGCACAAGGTGCGTATTTGCCGGAAGAGCTTCATATTTCGTCGCGTCTGTTAACTCCAACGCGTCCTCTTCAACTTCTGGTCCAGAAATCTCGGGAGGAAGGGTATGGCCGTCCCTCAGCCACCTGTCCAATATGCGCGCCCTGTTCACTGGCGCCCAAGCAGCGCCCATCTGGAGCGCCGCCCTAGCAACTCGCCAGCGCACTTGATGACACCAGACCATCTCTTGATGTCCCACGCCCGTCCATGAGCCTTCCAAAGCAGAAGTAAACACTGTTCTCCGCAGTATATTTTCGTCCCCATTCCCAAGAATGCATGATTCCGAAGGGATCAACATATCAGTCGCACCGCCACAGATGGAAACGATGGGAGTCGCATCATTTTTGAGTGTTTGCTGGATTTTGGTGTAGAGGTCGTCGATTCGGGAGTCGAACCGCGCTGGAGGGAGGGAATGTGGGGTGGACATCGTGATTATGGCGGAGATATTGCGCGACGGAAGCAAAGCGGTCGCGACTACACCGCCCATGGAATGGCCCATGACTATGACCGATGTGTTCGGAGGGTACAGCGACAGGATGTAGGAGATGGCACTCGAGGTGTACGCAATTTCAGAATCGAGTGTAGACCTGTGGAACGCGGATAGGTCTTCGTTGAACTCAACTGTAAGAGCATAATGTCAGGATTGCAGCAATAGCATATTAAGGGTAAAAGGGTCGGAGTACAATCAACTGCTGCGCGCCTACACGGAGGAACCAGAGGCAAGAAATGCCCTCACCTGTGAAGACATCGAGTGGCTTGAGCGCGCCGGACTCGAACGTGGGCGCAACCACCGAAGGGGACATATAGTACTGCCTCGAGGCAGAAGATGCAATCGAGCGAACCTGACGCGAAGATCCAGCATTCCCTGGAATAAACAGAACTGGTATACCATTCAGCTGCGGCAGACGCGTCAGTCCAACGATATTTCCGATAAGCTTCCCAGCAGATATCCAAGAGGCAAAAGCTCACTCACAACGTTAGGATCCCAGCCCACCTCCCGATACAACCAGAGCGAGTATCTACTGGCCAACGGCGTCCATGATGTGTCGAACTTGGTCTGCCGCAGGTAAGAGGGAGACATCCATGACATTCGACATCCTTGAGGAGACAAGTTCTGGGCGATGTCGACGCCTGCTAGGAAGAATAGGGATACGGCGACGAGGGAGAAGACTCCCAGCACCCCAGCTATAAATGATGGCATGCAGGTTTTGGTTAATAAAAGGTATAAACATTGGCGCGTGCGCAGCGCCTTTCTGCAACCCCAAGCGCCGTAGGCCCGTAACGAGTATGTCCATCACCATCATCAATTTCTTATGAAAGCAATACATAGCTACCTACCGAGTAGAAATTCAGTTGTGTTCGGACAGTGTCGACGAAATCTTGAAGCTGGAGTTGAAGCAGGTTCTACTTCCTGGGCACCGCGACTGGACTCGTATGCCCCAGTTCGTCGCTTGAACTTCGACACCCAGTGCCACATCAGGGAAAGGATCTTCACGACGTCGTTGACAGTGGTACGTAGAGTTGTTCAAGTTGTATCGAAAATGAAGCTGGAAGTCTCAGCGCTCCGTGGAAGATGAGACTAGAGAGGATTGATGCGCGAATGGCCCCGCTTATTTATGTCGATTACTAGAATTTGCAATCTGAGCTTCCCGTGCTGTCACCAAGAATATCCGGTGTACCGTGCGTATAGCACATTGCACAAGCTTCCTTATTGGCTGGCTACTTATACTCCAGCGTAATTTAGATCGATAAGTCTCACACGCAATGAACACAGTCAAGGACATGTCATTAGCATACGAGGCCCAAGATGAATCGTGATAATAAGTGAATTGAACAACGAGAACTACTGATAAAAAGTGAACGATGGACATCTGCGAGGTGAAGGTAGATGGGATTGTCGTGTCATGAGAGAGGGGAGTGATGCAATGCGGTAACATGTGTGCGCAGCCGATTCAATACGGCGGGCAAAAATGCAGAACAGACGACAGGAGACTCGGCGTGACGAATTTACTCGTCGGCGGGAGGTGCATCCTCATCCTTGGCCTCTGATGGCTTGTCAGCTACAGAGGAATCGTAAGCGAATGCCACATGCAGAAGAAAAAGAAAACGTACCAGAATCTTGCATGTCGGAAGTCCAGAGGGTCAGGTTATCTCTCAGCAGCTGCATAATCAATGTCGAGTCCTTGTAGCTCTCTTCTGAGAGGGTATCGAGCTCGGCGATGGCGTCGTCAAATGCCTGCTTTGCGAGGTGGCAAGCACGGTCAGGGCTGTTGAGGATCTCGTAGTAGAAGACGGAGAAGTTGAGCGCGAGCCCAAGGCGGATAGGGTGTGTGGGGGGGAGCTCAGTGACTGCAACATCGGAAGCAGCCTTGTAGGCCTCGAGCGATTTGTCGGCGCTATCCTTGCGCTTATCGCCTGTGGCGAACTCAGCGAGGTAGCGGTGGTAGTCACCCATCCTGGGAAAGAAAAAAGGGGATCAAAAAGGGGCACATGACCATGTGAACGATCGTAACATACATCTTGTGGTAGAACACCTTCGATTCGCCAGAGGCAGCAGAAGGAATGAGGTGCTTGTCGAGAACATCGAGGATATCCTCGCAGATTTTTGCGAGCTCGCTCTCGATCTTCTCCCGGTATCCCTTAATCATGGACACCTGAGCCTCATTACCCTTCGACTCCTCCTTCTGCTCAATTGACGAGACGATTCTCCACGACGCGCGGCGAGCACCGATAACGTTCTTGTAAGCTACAGACAGGAGGTTGCGCTCCTCCACGGTGAGCTCCTGGTCGGATGACGCAACGCGCTTCATGTTCTCGACCATCTCTGCGCACGAATGATCAGCACATGCGCCACACAACAAGAAATTGCAATAAATCACCCTCATAGCGCTCAGCCTGCTCAGCGAGCTTGGCGAGGTAGACAGAGTCTTCACGGGATTCAGGCATCTGGAGGAATGTCTCAAATGATCAGAAACACGCCGCGGACGCGTAAAAACGCGTGGAGGACGTACGATGAGTGGGTGGATGGGAAAGTGATTTGGTAAGACGACTAGATAGGGCAAAAATCGTGAGCTCGCTGGGGGGCACGACGAGAAGGATGGCAGGGACTCACAGCGGGGGGAAGATTCGGTGTAGTGGAGTGGTTGATGGGGTAGAAAACGAAATAAAGGGGGGCTAAATTAAAGCAACTTGGGCAGAGGGTTTCATTTGAGCACGTGACCATTCCCGGCTGGGCAAAGGGTTGTACCCGTCACGTGTGACGTTCCATAGAATCTTCCACCCGGCTGAAGCGCCCCCGTTTCGGTGCCCTTTCTTCGTCCCCTCTCGACCAATTCTCGACGCTAATATGTTATCGTGACGACCGCTCTCATCACAGTAGACACTCACCTCCTTTGTTCTCGTCCGTCTCTTTGTCCTCGACATACGCTGCCATGTTGTATGGTGGCGCGGCCTCCATCCAGCATGGAGCACTGCTCCATCTGATCCTCTTTGCTCATCAGGCAAGAAACCCGATGGGGGCAGTTCTAGTCATTGCCTTGTTTCGTGCGTAGATATAGAGGGCTGTCTCTTCTTGACTGCGTATCAATGATGTTTTTTCATCTGTCATGCGCCCCGTATTTGCACTGCTCTGAACTCGTCCTTGATGATAGCGAGTGTTGACGCGTCCATTGCCAGCTCGTCTATCCCGGATCATAGCCAGGTTATCAGTATCTACAGCTACTGTACCCTGACAGTACCCTAGGGCCTGAATACTCCTGTATCTCGCGCGAAGGCGGATAGCCCGGCATACGGTGCTAAGGAAGTCATCGTGGCAGCGATCTGATCTTATCAGATCCATTTACCTTCAAACTTCACGGAGCTGTGCTGTGTGAGCTATGGATTGCAAATAGACGCACGCCAGCGCTATCCGATACCTCTCAAAGCGCTAAAACTCAAGAGCACAAACTTCTATAACCCTTTGCCCTTCCTGAGACATTTGTGTTCAAGCTTTCTTTCAGCGTTACCAAATCAGCACTTCCAGCCCCAATTCTCGCCACCTGCAGCATGGAACATGCCAAAAACATGTCCCGCAACCAGCTCCACGCATGTCGTCTTAAACGCGCTGCGCTCCGTTACTTTTAGTTGGGACAGGCGTTCGTCATAGGCGTATTCAAGTCGTGTAATAATAGCTTCCACGTATTCCCCTCTCCTGGGAGCAGAATTGCGACATCATCGCAATCCTTCCGGCGGCAGGTATGGGATTTGATTCTCGCGTTACTTCGTCGACCAATGGTACTACCACCGTCATTTTACGAGCAGTGCGAATGGTAGGCATAGTTCATGAGTGAAAGTGAAAATGGAACATTAACAGATCATGGATGCTGATCATCGTATGCAACAACCGGTACTGCGCCGAGATCGACGAGATTATGATCGAGTGACGCGTGTGCCGTCGCCGAGACTTGATCGACTGTGTGTAGTGGTTTGCTTATTTCTAAGCCTCTTGCCTCACGTCTATGATCTTCACTGCCCTTGTTGCAGGACAGTAATTTTTATATACAGGAGCAATGGAGCGTTGGAATGGAAAGGTATACATAGCATTCTCAATCACTGTTTCATGTGATGAATGAAGCTCACTGTCCATCCATTCGGTGGGGCGTAAAGCAACGATTTATAAATAAAAGCGGACAAACTATTAATAGTACTTACATTTCAGTAGACTGAGTATTTCGATTCAGCTCTACATAACTCTATCTGGTAGTCTTCGAAGATATCCTTACTATGTGATAAAAATTAAGCATCATATATTACTCACCTTCTCACTAAATTTAACCCGAGCATAGATAAATTACCAAACATAGTACGCAACAAAGTAAAATACCACAAGTGCAGTTGCACTGGTAGGTAGGAAAACAGACATGAAATCGGAGTCGGATATTTTCTGAATCTTCATTTACTATGTCGTCAAGTCCCAAGGCTCAAGCAAAATAAGATCCGAGTGGAAATCTCTGAAGACAAAGCTAACTGGAAAACAGAAACACGCCGGAAGTGCGGTTACAGGAGAAATATCGATGAGAATCCGAGTAGAATTATCAGATGTAATCAGTAGATAATTGCAAGGCTCTTCTTTAACTCTTACTAGACACAAAATGAACTCACAGTGAGCTGAATCCTGAAGCACGAATCGTTTGTCGGAAAATTCGAAATTATAATATCAGCCTGTATCAGAGATTTCTGAACCATGTCGGTGATTATGGAGGCATATTTGGGGTGATATGGTTCAGATATGGTCATATATGGGACCATATTCACTGAAAAGGTTCAGTAATCATGGATATTGACCAATATGCTTTTTTCGATTTTTCCGGCATTGTAACTTGGTACTTGGAGAAGTTCGATCGTCGGCCTACTATATTGAATATTGAGCTGGCCTGGCTGCCTTCCGATAACCCGGCTACCGAGTTATGTGTCTACTACGGCGACACATTACTTTCAAAACCTTGGGCAAACCAACATTCTTCTTCCCCCACATTCCACAGCCATCTTCACCTACGCTCGACGCATGATAGACGCGTCTTTTATAATACTGGATATTTTGATTGTTATCGTGTTCTGACACGAAAGGTCTTCAGTCGAAGCCTTCCTGCAAAACCGGCTCAGCAAGGTGAACATATGACGGCGTTTGCAACTCCGCGGAGGTCTTCCGCGCCCTCCTCGGCCTTGAAGACCTCCCAAGTTCAAGACGAAGAAAATACCCAGTGACGAATTCCAGGCTGTTATTGGGAAATTAAGCGTAGCTATCCGGTATGCCTCATTTAGTAGTTTTTAAGTCCTAACCCAGACTCATTTCCTCCAGCTATAATGCCCCCCGAACGTGAATGTTCAAACAGAAACCGCATGATTCGACCTTCAAGCTCAGTGGCTCTTATGGGAAGTAACAAGGATAACCACTTAGATGCGAAATAACATACACCGCTATAAAGTACCATACCTTCATCCTTGTATATATCCTTCTCCGTTATTTGAAATCCAGCGCTGCGCTATTGTGTCGGTCGGTCGGAAGTCGGTGGGCGAGCTGATGAACGTTCATGATTCGCGGGATCATAACGTGACACGCATCAATTTATCTGACGGCGCACGCGTGACGCGTACTCGCACACTGAGTTCGCTGTCGCTCTCGGCTGTCAATCTCTAACTTGACTTTACTGCACCATGCCCGAGCCAGCAAGGGCTCCTGCGGCGGGCCAAGCGGCCACAAATGCTGAGGAACAACCTACCACAATGCAGAGGGTCTTCAAGATTGGCCAGGTTAGTGAAACCCGGAAAGATACCAATACCTGGAGTCTAACACCGCGACAATGATGTAGCAAATGTTTTTGGCATGGGCAATTTCGCAACTGAGTATTCGCCCTTCCTCCGTGCTCGTGTCACCAGTCTCATTAATGTTATTCCAGTTTCCAGATTTTTCCAACAGCCCAAACCATCCGCTACTGCGGTCCCTGGAGCCCCGGACTCAGACGTCACTCAAGTCGCCGACAAGGCGCCAGTCAACCCATGGGAGCTTCCCCCAGAGCAAGTTACGTTAGCCTGGCCTCTTGGACAACAACTTGATATGCATGTGTACTTATCTACGTCGCCCAACGGCGATGTTTTCACGAAATGGACATCGGCGTATCGGAAAGACAGAGATGAGGGGCTCCCACATTTCATTTGGAGCAATATCACTTTCGGAGACTACAATGATGCTCGGGTTGTTGAGTACGATGTGAAATTCCCCGAGGTGGGCTATTCAATGAACCTTCATTCTTTCAGGTTGACTAACTAGTTGATAAGACCGTGCTGAAGAATGGCTCGTTGTGGGCAGACATATTCCTCACCAGGAACGGCGCAAATCCCGATCCTCAGAATCCTTCTTACAACGCTGGCGATATCCATCACGTCCGAAAGCGTATGTATCGTCATTTAACTCGTTGCTCCTTTCTAATTTGCGCTCCACAGTGTTAACACCGTACCTCCCACGAGTGAAAACTCGCAAGGAGAAGAAACTATTGGCTGGTAAGGAAGAAGCGACTGAAGAGGAACCCGAGGAAGAGGAGGTGTGTACAAACTCAATGTTGCGTGGAGTCATTGTTAATATCTTGGCGCTCAGGCCACTGTGATTGTTCCTCACTGGCACAAGGTACGTCCTAATAAAGTCCCTTGGTCCGATCTTAACTTATTGCGAGTAGAACATAACACTTGCCTTGATCTCGGATGCCTCAATCACTCCCTATGCCAAACTGCCGCCTCCGCTCCTTGAACGTAGGTAACTGTTATCCCAGCCACCGCAACTCTCAACTAAACACCACACAGACATCCACCTTCTGACCGATGAGCGAGACACGACCGGCACCCAAGGATTTTACAAGCCCATCATATTCCCTAACGAATTCTGGCATCTCCGGTCGCATTATATCGAAGTCAACAGCACCACACCGTCCCTCCCACTACAAATCACATTCCAGCCCATGACCTTCTTCAAGTTCCAGATGTTTGCATCCATGACCCACGGCTTCAACGAAGCGGCAAAACAGCAGGGCGGGGCCGGTGCTGAGCTCGATGAAGTTAAGCGGATGCTGCTCGAGACCAATCCGTGGTTCCTGGGGCTTACGGGGTTGGTCAGCCTGCTGCATGTGCTGTGCGTGATTTATCGCTGTGATTCCATCCCTGAGAATGTTTACCGAGCGAGCTTCTTGGGCGCAGATTCGAAATGCTAGCATTCAAGTCGGATGTGTCTCATTGGAGGCAAAAGAAAGAGATGGTTGGAGTCTCCGTCAGGTAATGCGACTTATTTGTGGTCCTTCATTTACGCTGACGTTTTTTTATCAATTCCTAGGACGGTATGCCGGAAGTTGTCATTCTTGTTTGGGCTGCACCACTCACGCGATCCGTTCAGATCGTCACTAATGTGTTCGTTCAAATAATTATTTTGCTCTACCTTATCGACAACAACGAGAACACGAGCTGGATGATCTTGATGGGATCAGGCATGGGGGTGCTGGTCGAGGCTTGGAAAGTACGTACCTTGTGCTTCTGGCTTGTCCATAGGCACCTACTACTCGATTAACAATGTTCAATAGGTCACGAAAGCAGTGGACATCAGCGTCATCCCTGCGCCCGCTGGCTCGCTGTTGCCTTATAAACTCGATATCAAAGGCATGATTTCTCTGAAATCCCTATAACAGCATTTTGACGATCGCAATCACAGACAAGCATGTGCTAAATGCAGATGAAAAGAAAACTCAAGAGTACGTGTACAACTTCATATATGGGGTCTTGTGATTAACCTTTAATTGCATAGGTACGACAAACTGGCCTTCCGCTACGTCTCTTACGTTGCGATCCCGCTGCTTATGGCGTACACCGTATACTCACTGATGTACCAATCCCACAAAGGATGGTACAGCTTTGTGATATCAACACTCACGTCCTTCGTGTACATGTTCGGATTCGTGAGTTCCGCTATTCATCGCGCGTGAAAGCATATCATACGGCATTCCTGACCCGTTTTAACAGGCGCAACTAGTTCCTCAGCTCATTATCAATTACAAGCTTAAGGTTAGCTATTTCCTATTATCCTCATTTAGTCTCGACCACTTACCTCGTCGGTGCAGAGTGTGGCGCACATGCCCATGAAAGCCATGATATACAAGACGCTCTCGACTGTCGTCGATGATTTCTTCGCGTAAGGATCCATCTACTTTCCTCTGAAACTGTGTAAACTCATGTGATGCCTTTCAGATTCTGTATCAAGATGCCATTTTTACATCGCTTGGCTTGTTTCCGGTAACGCATCTAACCGGCTAATGAGATATACAGATGTACTGACGACAGCTGAAAATGAACAGGGACGACCTGGTGTTCCTTGTCTTCTTATATCAGGTGGGTACGAAGTTGAATGTGTTAATCGCGTCGTACTAAATCCGGCTCATCAGCGTTGGATATACCGTGTTGACCCCAAACGAGTCAATGAGTATGGTCAGGTCCTGGCGACGGATGTCGACGCGGTTGGCACAGAGTCCAAAAAGGACCAGTAGTGGGCGCCTGGTTGCCGGTTATGGATCTGAATGCAAATGCTCGGGAAAACCGAAGGCGTCTACGGCAGTCTCCGCTGTGTGTCCAGATTACACGGAGGTGAAGTAAGTGCCGCTCCACGTTATTAGGCAGTCAGAAAGTCGATGTGAGAATACAGCTACCAATTTAAACTGGACACGTTATGGCCTCGGGTTTGAGTAAGATCACGGCTGGATCACAGGGGCCTGTAAGTAGCGGTTGCGTGTCAGACTTCAGTGTATGTAACTTGGGCGTCGCCGGCGACGGAGGAGGATTATATAGAACGCCGTTTGATTTTAGCCGGCACTTATGCGAGGTTTGGGCTCAGAGGATTTGATATCTCGAGGATGAAACGTAGGCGTTACGTTGGTGGAAACGGGTCTGAAATGAGCGGACATACGATGGTCGCCTCTGGCTGCGATGGTGGACATGCCTCGGCTTTGAGTGAGCTGGAATTAAATGGGATACATGGAGATACAGGGACATGGAGGTGGTCCTGGTGGATGATGGTGTGCATGGTCTCTGGTGCATGCTTGTGGTTTAGGTCCGGTATCCGAATCGGAACCAGCACTCCGCGCACTAAGAGACTCTTGAACCTGAACTCAACTTGAACAACGCACCTGACACGACACTGGCGCCCCACCGTCCCCTGTACCCCTCTCCTTCGTCCGCCTGCTTGTCATCTAATGCCTAGCACCCCCGCCTCCCCCATCGGGCACCATTTCTCCTGCAGATGCCTCAATGTCCGCATCCGTACCGCCGCACCCCACACGCCGCCGCCGGAGGGGGATCGCGACCCATTGTACACGCCCGTATACGTGGGGGATGAAGGGATCGTAATTGTGAGCAACGCTCTATACTAAAACAAATATACGCTATGGCCTAAGATGGTTTTTTGCTAGGCTCATCTACAGGTTACAGTGAGAACAAGGTTGAAGGCCGTAGCCATTCCTGGAACCACTCGGCATTCCCGATTTGCCTCCTTGACCTGTCTGCTCTGCGATCTCCCTGCATATCGCGTGCTTCAAGTCGCGCCAATCGACGTCGATGGAAAAGAAGGTCCTCTTCTGCCGACGGAAGACTGGGTGGAGAACGAGGTGATGAAGAGTTCTACTGGGTGGATTGAAGTGCACCATGACTGCCTGGTGAGTTTTTCGTCCGTCTACCACGGTCCTGCAGCATGCATGAGACAGGGTGCTCGTCCCCGGGCGTGATCTACTGCCGATTCAAGTGTAAAGACACGTCAAGAGGCAGCACCTCGTCATCTGATTCATACCGCATAACCATCTCCTCGAGGGCAGAATAAAATTGACTTATGCGCGTGTCTTAGACTGGCGATGCTGTTGTACAGACGGAACAGTCCTCCAATTACTCGCATACGTTTTCCTTAATGCTACCGCCTTTGCCCTCCCCTCCGAAACCATCCGACCCATCGACCGCTTCAGGGTCTCTGTCGTCACCTCCAAATGCATCACCACCCTTGTCCCCACCTTCCTATTTATCCAGCATGCGTCCACTCTTCCCACCGCCGCCATTTACTCCAACACATCCCGCGTTCCTTCATTTCGCATCATTGGCTGGGAACGAGTCACAAGCTCTGCGCTCCGCGGCGGAACAGTACATCGCCGACATTGTGCGCGATAAAATTGCTGAGGTTGAGCGTGCAGAGGGTGATTTAAGGCGGCAGGTCGAAGCATTGTGGCGGAAGTTCAAAGAGAGCGTGAACTCGCATCAGGAAAGATATAATACAATGCCGACCACACCCCGTTCTCCGATGAGCCGGCGGGAGGGAGAAACATGGTCAGGAAGCATTGGAAGTCCTTCATACGGAACACCTGTGGCGATCCGAGATTTCATACCGGCCGCTGTGCCTATCTCAAGAAGCCCCCCTCCATCGACGCCACGGATGTCTGGGTTGTCAGCGTCTTTTGCTACATCCTCTTTCCATCATCCGAGGGCCAGGGATCCATCCCCGTCTGAGCCCGAAGGTTCCCCTAACTCAGCGACGAGCCAAACACTATCCTCTCACTCTGGGTCGTCGACACTGGTGCAGCCTCCCGCGCATGAAGGCAGTACGGTCCTCCGATTCCCAAGGAACATCAATGACGCTATTAATACTACAGCGAGCTATCGATATTTTATGAACCTCGAAGAAGACATGGCTCGTCATAAACGCGAACAGGAGGCGGCGCGGGGGCAACCGCAAGGACATGAGAATGATCAGAACCAGGAAGCTGGTCCATCGCAGCTTCCTACTAGCCCGAACACAAATGGGAACAAGAAGCAGAAGAAGTCGCCCTTGAGATCACTACCTATGGAGGATAACACTGGGAAAGCGGAGGGTGAACTGGAAGCATCACGTGGACGAGAGTCGACATCCAAGGGCAAGCGGAGAGTCACTTTCGATGTTCAGCCAGCGGTCGTTACGATCAAGCAAAATGCCGCCGCTGAGAAAGAGGGCGTCCCGAACGGAGAGGACCCTCGAGGTTGGTATTTCTTTTGCCCTGTATGCCTGCACGTTATCTTACTCATCTATTTCGATTTTAGAGATGATATTTGATCTCGAGGATCTGGACGGCGAAGGCGAAGAACAAACCTCAGGCACTCAAAATACTCTCCCGCTCATTGATCAGCCTCCGGTATTCCGTCCCGCACGATCTGCGCGAGTGCGAGTGCAGAATCCCTCCGGCCTTCCGGAGTCTCTCGCTTCTCTGCGCCCTGCTTCCCTGCCGGCGCCCTCTCACATACGTCCGCTGCGAAGCCAGCCCGGGGTCGATGCATCTTCTCGGAATATCATCCTGTCTCTCCCACGCGCTGCCGCACCTATCTCTCGTGAGGCGCCTAGAAGCTCGAGGGGATCAAATCCTACTTCTCCGGTGGAAGACAAGCCCCTCGATCCCCGCGACGCGGAGATAATGAAACTCGTAGCTGCTAACACGCCTAGCCACCGCGGTGCCTGGAATACGAGCAGCACGGCGTGGAAGACGTTCACTCGCCGTCAGGATTCGAAGGACCACCCTACTCAGTCGAATATTCCTGAAGAAACCGAGGACGAGAATAATCTTGGTGTTGGCACGAGTGAGATGGGCCAGCGTCTCGGCGGAAGTCCTGCGGGAAATGTAGACTATGCCGAGGAGGAAAATGAAGACGGTAAATTTCCCCCCGCTATGACGAATTTTAATTATCACTTACAGCCGTATCTAGGTGATGCCAACAATAACTCTTATCTCACCGCCGGTATAGCAGGTTCACTGCCGATAAATATCAGCATTCGCAACGCTCCCCGTGAAGTACTTTCCCTCGCCTCCTACCAGCCCAAGGCTCTCCTGTCCGAGCATGCCGGATCATCAGAGTCTCCTGCGCACAAAGGTACCTCCTCTACAGCCCTCCGCAAAGCTGCCTATGCGGAACGTGATAGATCTCGCTCCATGGACCCCGGCGCACTGGACTTTGCTGCCGAGGCCGACCCTACCGACGGGGACGACAGCGACAGCAACCTGTCCAAACCCGATACGGTGGTCGAGTCGGCGGGCGAGCGCGGGCGAAAACGGGCTCTGAGGATCCTGGAAAAGCGCAGTGAAGTCCCTGACGCAGGGATGTGGCGGAGTCTGGCCTCGTGAAGGTGAAGAGCGATGCGTGGGTAGGTCGCGGCGTTGCACTAAAGTGCGCGGCCGCAATCGAGTTATCAAATCAAAAGCTCTGTTTTTATACTGTAATCCCGATTGTTGAATAATTTTTGTGTTGTGGTTGTCTAGCAATGCTGCATCTAATCATTGTAGCCTATACCTTTGTGCTTGTCCTTCGCCATTATCGTCATTCATCCCTGCATATTTCTCCATTTCATCTCATTGCTTCGAAGGCGGCGCCTCTCAGTTATGGTCTTCAGTCACATATATTGCATACTGTGTACAAGTTTAATCCTAGTGTAATTTACTATTACCAATACCCACTTCGTGTTTCGTCCTGTTCTTTCTCTTCCTGGACATCATCGACGATTTGAATGTCGAGCCCAAGATCTACTAATGCCATACTTACAGTAATAGTACCACCCTATGTAGTACTTACTTGTACATAAAAATGACATGTTCGCGATTGTCGACAGTCGCTTGAGGTAGCAGTGACTGACCACAACGAGGTATAGCTGTAGAGCAAAACTTGGGAAGAGCTCGAGCCCGGAAGAGGAAGCATGACATTAATGATGACGTCGAAACTTGAGCGGCGAGCGCAACGAAGCGGCTGTTTATGCCACAGGCCCGCGCCAAGTCGCGCCGTGCCCGCGTAGGCGCCCATTCTTATTTCTTTGCTCTTGACCATGATATTTCGAAATTTCAACCCTTGTTTCATTCTTTTCGTCCGCTTGCCGCTCCTCTGGCACCACCAGAGACATCTAAAAAATTCAGTGACATACATTCTCCAACGATATTAAATAGAACGCCTGCCTCGACTTTGATCACTCGCGTGGACCGGAACTTGGGAGCAATTGGCTCGGAGAGAATTATCGGTAAGTGAACTCCCTAATATTTCTTCAAAGTCATCCTCATTGAATACCACTCTTGATAAAAAGCGCGGTCTCTTTTCAAGAAGCATGGCGATAGAGTAGCGCCACTGTGAAGCAGTTGGACAGCTCATGGCGGAATTCTGGGCTGCTTCTGACGCATTCCCAACTATAAAACTTTTCTAAAGCTTGGAAACTTCTGTTAACGGATTCTATACGGTGCATAGTGCTCAAATGCATGTCTAGCGAAACACTTAATGGATTGTTTTAGACCACGAAAATACCATCACGTTTGCGGTATATATGTTAGCTGAAAACCCACGCGTCCTGAAGAAGCTGTTGAAAGGACGATGACAAGCTCAGGAAATACGAGAAAACCGCAATAAATCAGAGGTAAACGCGTAGTTAATACCGTACAAATAATTGACCTTAAGTGCATATTCTCGAGCCAAAGACAACATAATAAAACTAACGATATGGAAGCATATGAAACAGTTAACCATAAAGTCTGCATAACGGTGGCTAAATAGTGAGGTGAGATGCATAGTACTAAATATAGAAAGCATAGATGGAAATAGAATCGTTTGTACTATCCAATATTCCAACAGAAGCTTCGCCAAGAAATTCTGGAGAAGATTGGTGAGACTGACATGCCGACGTTTGAGGATTTGCGAACATAAAATACTTACGAGCAGTAATCAATGGTAAATGCGATTTGGCGCTCCCCTGCTGACGTATGTTGCCCATAGAAACGCTGCGGTTATATCCTGGAGATCTTCAATCCATGGAGATAAAAAGCGCTGACTATTTGGTCCGTTCCAGACCCTTCAATATCAGGTAACAGAAAATCATATCTTAGAATTTTGTCATATCGTCTTAATGACTGCTCAGAATAATCAATAAGCCTCTGGTCTTACCATCCGCAGCGGGCAGTAAACCCTTTTATCTACCAGATGACAGCAGGCAAGCCCCATCTTCTATCTACTTTATCTTTAAGGGTCACTCATATCAGCCAAATTGCAGAATCCCATATGGTGTCTTCCTGATGCATCGGCGAACGGACTTGTAGGCTCCATCAAAGCCACGTCCTCCGATATATTACTTGCAGCGGCTGGACTTCCTTCTCTGAGCGTTCTTGACACCACTAGACCAGCACTAGACTAAATGGAATCAAGCGTCTTGATTCCAAGAAGGCTATATATTTCTATCCCTGACTCCAAGGGCGAATATTTCTCGGAAACCACAGACATCTCTTACAGATACACTGGATTTGCCGAGGAATATAAGAGGGACATAATACTTCAATCAAACAACGTAGGTGTATCGGGCTTACTATATCAGAGACATGCGTGATGCTGACTTTCTTTTGTCTAGGCCCTCTAGCTTGCAGCATGACGGTCATGAAGAGTAGAAATCTCGATGGGTATAGGTTCATAGTTTGCGTTAAAACCGAGGAAATAAAGGCTTGAGCGTGGATTTGCAGTTAAGGAATCGGCAAGAGCAAGCCCTTGGATTTCACGGCAATTATTCGCCCCTTAATCAGGATGTCGAGAAACAATATGTCCCCGTTGTCATTTCTTTGGCATTTCCTCCGCAATGGACTGAGGATAAAGATTCGAAGAGTATTGTCCGCTGAACAACCAGAGAGAAACAAGAAAAAGGTATAGGACCGTGAGTTTCTATTCACATTTTGCGGCTGCCTCTTTTTTGGCAGAAGAGGCAGATGTCAAACGTCCTTCTCTCTCGAATTCCCCTTATTTTCGGTCGCTTGAATTCCAAGACGATACCTTCGAACTTGAAGCTCGAACTTTGTGAATTATGAAAAGACACTATGAAGAACACCCTACTGACACTAGCACCGCCAGTGCACGATCAAGACACAAAAACCTCCGAGTCTAAACCGTTTAATTGGAGAGTAGACTACATATATAAGTATGGTAAACCAAAAAATAGTTTATTGCGTATGCAAGATTAAAAGGAGGCGTCAAACAAACGAGCAGCCATGTATATCTAGCAGTCCGAGCTTGGATTCCAGATCACTATATGCAACCCACCACTGGCAGGGAGCGAGTCATCAGGGCCTCTACTTGCGCCCGTATTTTTTTTTACTTGTATCCTTCACCGGGGGCTCACTCCACATCCTCCTCCTCCCCAGCAGCCGCACTGGCATCTCCCTGCACCTCATAAGCCGCACCGGCATCCGCCTCCTCATATCGCTCCAACGACGCCTCAACCTTACTATCGTCCCGCCCCTCCTCGCCCCTCCCCACCTCCCCCTCTGTCTCCTCCTCCTTCTCCAACACACTCATCTCCCTCCCCTCCTCTTCGCACCTCGCACACGCACACGCAAAGCGCCACCCGCGCGCGAGCTCGATCCGCCTGCGCCTCCGACACTCCGTGGCCCCCTCGTCGGGGTGTTGTGTGATGTCCACGTAGGCGATGGACAGTTCGTCTCCTGCGGAGAGGTCTTGGGAGGCGATGAGGTGCAGCTGTGCAGTGCCGGTGGGGAAGGAGGGGCGCGCGGTGGGGAGGCAGGAGTGTGGGAGGTAGGAGGAGAGCGTGTAGAGCGCGCTGCCGATTTGGCGCTGGGTGCCGTAGGGGGTGCGCGTTTTTTCGACGTCTTCGGGGCGCTGGGTTGGTGTGGGCTGTGTGCATGTAAGTAAATAAATAATGCGAGTGGAAAGGAGGATGCGACAGACCTTATCGTCCCGCCCCCCAGCAAAGCACACCCCAAACGCATTGTACCGCATCTTGCCGAGTAAAATCGCGTGCCTCTCATCCGTGACGAACTGCTCCAGCCCGGGAAGCGCCGTCTTGAGCACATCAGTGAGGAGGGGCAGCTCCTCCGCGGGGGGCACGACCTCCAAGTAACGCAGGCGTTCAATATGGTCCGCGAGGAGGTACTCGCCCCCCTCTGCGTCCGTGAAGTCCCCGCCCTCCGCTGCAGTGGCACTCTTCTTCTTCCCTGCGCCGCCCATCCCAGTGGACGCCTCGACCATCTTCGAGGTCTCCAGCGCCACCTGGCGCGCAATAAACCTCGCCACCAGCTCCGGCCCCGCACGCGCCTCCTTCTCCAAATACGCCACGAACTTCGCCTGTGCTGCCTCCCGCACCGCTTCTGTCTCGGGAGTCGGCGCCTCCGTGGGGATCTCGGCCGGGAGGGGGTTCTCCCGTGTGAAGAGCAAGGAGGTGGAGTGCGATTTGGAGGCGAGGAGGCAGGCTTTGGAGCAGAAGGTCGAGGGGAGCAAGGAGGTGGGCGAGGGGAGCGGGATGGAGAGCGGGGATTGAATGAGGCGGAGGCAGTGGAAACAGTGCGTGCCGGCGGTGCGGAGGTCGGCGTCTAGGGCGGTGACGATGGGGTGTTCCTATGGGGGTGTTAGTATTTTTTCTTCTGTGGGGGTGAGGAAGGGAACCTTGTACACCACATCCCCGGCCTTAAAGTCCTTAGTCACCACGAGCACCTTGCGCGGGACGCCCCCCGGGCCCGCAACACGCGTTTCAACCTTGACGTTCGTCCACTTTGGAGGGAAATGGTCGTAGTACCCTGCATACATTCACCCAGAACTCAGATTGGACTTTTTGCCGCGCGTTGAGAGCGGGAGCTCACCTTCCACACGGGCTTTCACCTGGTTGATTTTGAGGGGGGAAGGGACCGGAAAAAAAAAATAAAGCAGGGTGTATATTAGATATTTGGTTTCGTGTGCAACGAGCAAGGAGGCAAAAGCAGGCACGGGGGAGGGGTGTTACTGTCCTACGTCGAGCAGAGGCCTCGAGATGATCCGTCCGTCCATCACCACCCCATCTTTCGTATTCAAAAAAAAAAGAAGAGAAGAGTAGATCACGATCATGGGTGGGCCCCAGGGTCGGTGACGCGGTCCCACTCCTGGGAGGAGGACGTCTCGGAGGGGGGTCCGCTGACGGGGCTGCGGTCTGGCTCGTCGTCGGCGAGCTCGGGGGGCGGCGCGGCGGCGGGCGAAGAAGGGTCATCACTCACGTCGAGATTGGTCATGTCTATGATTAGCTGGGGGGATGTTAGTGATGTAGGGGGAGGGAAGGGGGGGGGGGGCAGACCTTGAAGACGGGCTCGGGGACGGTCTTTTGGTAGATGACGATGAGCTCGACGGGGGATGGGTAGACGCGGAGGGCGCGGAAGAAGGCGAGGGCGGCGGGGAGATAGAATGCGGGGCCTGGGGGGAGAGTTGGTAAATGGATAGGGAGAAGAGAAGGGGACGTACCACGGGCGGCGAGCTGCTCGCCGGTGCCAACCTGCTGCATGAAGTAGGCCTCCTTCTCGTCGGGAGTGAGCGGAGCGGGCTCGTTTTTTATCTGGTCGAGGGCCTCGCGGAGGACATCCTGGGTGACCTCGGCGGAGGGCGCGCCGGACGCAGTGAGGTCCTCCTTGGACTGCTGGGCGACGTGTTTCTCGACGCGCTTCTTCTCCTTGCCTGTCAGTGTGTAAGTAAGCGAGGCTCAAAGGCACGAATGTCAGGAAGAAGACATACGGAGCTTTTTGCGGAAGGCAGAGTCGTTCCTGCGCTTGTAGTCGAAGTAGACTGCGTAGGCGAGGACGCCGGTGGCGACGGTGACTGCGGCGACGGTGAAGAGGGTGGACCGGTATTCCATGGTCGTGGTAGGAGAAGGCACTGGCGCAGTGAGGCCAAACAAGCCGAAAAAAACAACGCTGACGCAAGATTACGTAAGGGCGCGTGGGCTGAGCGTGTACGCCGGGACCAGCAGAGTCAGAAACAAAAGATAGGACACGGTATATAGGGAGAGCATATCATTCAGGTATCATTCATCTCTTCATTCATTTCCGAGTCCCTCGACTCAATTCCGAGTCAATTTCCTCCGTATTCGCCAGTACCGGTCACGGTCCGGAGTGATTTACCCACGGTGTGGTATCTGAACCCGCTGCTCCTCCCAACGCCCAACACGACTGCTCTGGCTGCTAGGGCCATGACCCCCCCGCCGCACGACGGCACCCCCTCCACGCCGCCGCCCCACGACACACGCACGCCGCCACCCACCATCTCCACCCCGCCCCCAGATGCCCCTGACCCCCCCGCCAGCGCGTCCCCCGGGGCCCCGCCACCCGCCGACACCGTTCCTCCTGCCGCCGACCCCGCCCTCCTCGAACCCCCCGCCGATGTCGAGAACCAGCTGCTCAAGGACGAGGAGCCCCCCGCGGAGCTCATGCTCCACCATGTCAACGCCCAGATAGAGCTCGTCGAGCACACCCCCGACCCCGCCGCCGTCGCACCCGAGGACGCTGCCGACTGGGTCCCTGACAGCGAGCACGAGCTCAAACGCGTCAAGGTGCGCATCGCATTCCGTCTTTTCCTGTTCGTTTCTCCCCGCCAAGGTGGGCAGTTGCTGCGGCACTGCAGTGCGCATAAAAATACCACCCCCCTTGTTCTTTCCACGTATCCATACAACACCATCTTACTCACATACGCCAGGTGTACGAGCTCATCGCTTCGCGCTGGGTCGACCAGGGCACCGCCTTCTGCTTCGGTCAGTTTCAGGAGGAGACGGGGGAAGCCCTCCTCATCGCCCGCGCCGAGCGCAACTACAACGACATCGTCCTCTCCACCGCCATCCGCTCCAGTGACGTCTACCAAAGGCAACAGGGTGCGTCCTCCTCCCTTGTTCCTAATTCGCCATTCCATTCCTCCTTTCATCTTTATTCCGCTCGCGACATTCCTTCTTCATTTATTCTCGTCCCGAGCCCTTTGTACAAACGTACTAACCAACGCCCCACCACTGCCAGACACACTCATCGTATGGACCGAGCCCGACGGCGTTGACTACGCGCTCAGCTTCCAGGACCCCGAGGGCTGCTCAGAAGTCTGGAACTTCATCCTCGAAGTGCAGCGGCACATGAACTCCGGCGGTGCGTCCCCTTCCCCCTTCCCCCTTTCCCCCCCTCCCAATCACGTACCCCGCCCAGGCGACGTACCCGCGGAAGTATCCTCCTCCCCCCTCCTCGGCACCGACACCTCCGTCACCACCGCGAGCATCATTCGCTCCGGCCACCTCCCCCAGCCCCAGCTCGGCATCATTGGCGAAATCGAGCGCGCCATCAAGTCCCTCGCGCGCACGCAGCCCGTGAAGGAGCGCATATGCGAGTACATCCAGCAGGAGGTGAGTCCCTTTCCCCCCTTTCCTGCCCTTTCTTTATGTATACTACCGGTGTCTATGTACCCCTGTCTTTATATGTCGTGTGCCACTAGATCACTACGGGCGACTTCTTATCTTTCGTACCTATCAAGAATACAACTGATGCTGTACCTTTGCGTGTCGCAGGACTACATCAAATCCCTCATTGAGGTGATGAACACCGCTGAGGACCTGGAGAGCCTGGAGAACCTCCATGCGTTGTGCAGCCTTATGCAGACTATCCGTGGGTGCTACTTTCTCGGGGAATCCCAGAGGGGGAGAATGAAATGCTGACCTCGAATGATGGAACAGTGACGATGAACGACCATAACATGTTTGAGCACATTCTCGATGATGACGTCTTCTTCGGGGTCCTCGGCATGCTCGAATGTACGTCCCCCCCTTCCTTTCCCATATCCGCACACTCACCCATTGCAGACGACCCCGACTTCCCCGGGCACAAAGCGAACTATCGCGAGTTCCTGCACAACAACGCCGCCTTTCACCAGCCCATCCCTCTCGACGCCGCGATCCAGCGCAAGATCCACCACATCTACCGCCTCCAGTTCCTCAAGGACGTCGTCCTCGCGCGCGCGGTCGACGACGCGACGATCAACGTCCTCACGTCGTGCATCATGTTTAACCAACTCGATGTGATTGGGTATGTGCAGCTCGATCCGACGTTCTTGCGGGATGTGGTGGGCTTGTTTGTGGACGAGGAGATGCTGAATGGGGGGAAGAAGGCGCAGCAGCAGCAGCAGGGACAAGGGGGGCAGCATCAGCCGCCGGTGGTGATTAGTTTGAATGGGGAGGGGGATAATACCACTGCTGCTGCTGCTGGGAATTCACCAACAGCGGGGAAACAGCCTGAGCTGAATGGGACCGACATGGATGTAGACTCGAAGCCCTCCTCCTCATCCACTTCCTCCTCCTCTTCATCATCATCCGCAAGCCCCAAGCTCCAAAACGGCACCCCTATCCCCACACCCACGCCCAATGGGCGCCTCTCCCCCTCCAAACCTGCCGCACATACCAAGCACTACGCCTTCGCGCCCCCGGACGACCTCCCCGAATCCGGCATCGCGCACCGGCGCACCGTCGTGCAGCTCATCCAGCAGCTCTGCGTCATGGGCAAGGGCAACCAGCTCCCCGCGCGCCTCGCGCTCTTCCGCACGCTCGTCGACCGCGGTATTCTCTTCGCTGTGCAGTGGGCCCTGGGGCTCCCGGAACGCGTGCCGGAGAACCTGCCTATGATCAACGCGGCCGGGGAGGTCCTCGCGTGCTTGCTGGAGCATGATCTGAATGGAGTACGGGGGCACGTGCTGAAGCAGGTGGTGGCGATTGAGAAGGAGAGGGAGCTGGGGAAGAGGGGCGCGGAGAGGGCGGAGACGGTGTTGGAGATGATGTGTAGGATTATGGCGAGCAGTAGAGAGATGGCGGTGCAGAGCCAAGTGGGGGATGCGCTGAAGGTGTGGATGGAGGTTCCGGTGGAGCCGTCGCAGGCATCGATGGGGGAGGTGAGTGTTCCCTGGAGTTCTCGCTGGGGGGGAGTTTTGCTGATTGTGTGTGGCTGGTTGCAGCATGCGCCCCCGAGGCTACAGCCGCAGAGGAAGGACGATCCAGGCACGGAGCGGTACATGGACTATTTCTATAAAGACTGCGTGCATGTCCTATTCAAGCCGCTCGCCGAGCTCATGGAGTGGAGGGATGTGAAGGGTACGTTGCATTGGGCCTGCGCCACCATCACCATTCCCCCAATCCCCATTGCGAAAAGCCAATCTGACCTGGAAATCTCATTTATAGAACCGATCCTAAAGCTGTCGAGGGAAGACACGAATCGATTCCTCTACCTCTGCGACCTCCTGCACAACTTTATCCAGCAGCATCACTTCCGGAGCCATTTTTACGTCATCTCGTCAAATATCATACCCCGCATAGCTAGCCTTCTCAAAGCCAAGGATAAACACCTACGGCATGGTACGCCAGATCGTCTTCTCTATTCAATCCGCGCAGAAACCTAACTCGCACTTATTAGCTGCGTTCCGTATATTCCGCGTGCTGCAGAAGCAAAAGAACCCCAATTCCCTTGGGCAAATGATGAAACACGACGTTATGCAGCCCATCCTTGATCTAACACTGCAAGAGTCGCGTCGCGATAACCTCCTGAGCTGCTCGTGTCAGGAATTCTTTGAGATGATGCGCAGGGTCCGTCGATTTTCTAAGCGTCCGGGGCGTGCGTTGTCGAGATCTTTATCTAATCTTATTCCTTGTAGGACAATATGAAGGAGATGATCAAGTTCTGCATGACAAAACACGAACCTGCGATCCGGAAGCTCGCACAGCTGCGGCCCTCGGGCCAGCGGTTCGAGCTCTTCATCAAGCGGTATGAGATGAATAATGAACCCCCGCCGCCTACCGAGGAGGAAGTAAAATTGCCGGAGAAGTACGTCATTGATTTATTCCCTTCCCTGGATTGTAATTAACCGTATGGCGCTTGCAGACGCGAACCTTCCAGCTGGTTGAGGAATGCGGAAGAAGACGACTACTTCAACCGCGATGATGACGAGTCCGAGGTGATCCCCTCTATCAGCCATCAGTATACGCGGGGCAGCGGCGCGTCGTCGCCTATGCCTATGAATCTCGGTATGAAGCGCAAGCGCCGCACGGCAGTGGGGGCGGCCTCAAAAGGCTACCGACCACAGCAGCCGCGCCCGCCCTCGCCCGCGCTCGGCTCCTTGGTCGACTACGACGAGGATGAGGACGACTCCAACGTCCCTCAAAAATCCTCCTCACCCTCACCAGCCCCCTCTCCAGAACAGCTATCCAAAATAGCAACATCCCTCTCCGAGCTACCCCCCTCAAGCTCTAAAATACTACATCGGCTGCTCTCTATACCTGCTGTGCTGCTGCCCAGCAATCTCGAGGAAATCCTGCCGAAGCGGCCGGCGAAGGACGAGCCAGACGAGGACGACAAGTTGCTCGACAAGCTTATTCGCTCACGGTCAAGAGGGCAGTCACCCGGACCCACCAGCAGCCCTATTCCTGCTGCACAATCACTAGGCTCGATGTGGCCAAGCGAAAAACGACGGCGAAGCGAAGAGGACGACGAGGACGAGCTGTTGGAGCGGCTTAGTAAGTCGAAAAAGGTGGATCTGGGTGCGCAGAAGACCGCTGCTAGCGTAGGCAAGACGGAAAATGGTGACGATCCACCTAAAAAGATGAAGCTCAAGCTGGGTGCGAACATCATGTCCATCGTGAGTTCTTCGCAATCACCATCACCAGCACCTGGGTCTTCAGAAACGGGTGGGAAGGATGGAGATACCGGTTAGGATGGTGCTATTACCACATTCCTTTCTTTTTTGTAATGCTTTCTTATATCCCCCCCATGGATTTCGCTATCCCCCCGCCGAGCTTGGGTGTTTAGATATTCGGCTACCACCGCTCCTTTCGATCAACATGTTTCATTATTTTGTTACATGTCGATGTTGTAATACTGTTCTTTGCTTTCGAGAATTCCACTAGAACTTGCTGAACACGATAAGAAAACCATTGAATTATCCAGGAGATAACATCAAACTGCGTCTTTGAAAACACGGTAGTTAATATACATCAGGTAGATAAATATAGATGAGCACAACAACAGGGCGGTCTCCACCGAGAGAGACAGCAAAATTTGCAGGATGTTATACGAAGAGAAGGTGGAACTATAACAGGAGCTGTATGTGAGAATAGTGCAATAAAACTGTAGCGGGAGACCGGAAACCAACGGAGAGGAAACTATGTATGTACGTTGAAGTCATATTCTGTAACTGAGCAATTATGGATGGCATGTGTTGTGGATTGGGGCGAGATTGATAACGGGGAAAGGGCGATGTATTTATAAGTACTGTGGATGTGGATGGGAAAGATTATGGATGGGGAAAGATGTGATGGATGGGAGTGGTGGTGAGGGCAGTGAAGCAGCTGCAGATTGGTAAAACAGTCCAGAGGGAAAAGGAAACAACAAATCGAAAAGCGAATATAATATAGGCGGAATTGCGGGTAAAACAGAAATGTTTGTGTGGAGGCGGGCGGTAGTACATAGATATATTGCAGTTGCAGAATGTGTATGGCGTGCCGTGCTGATAATGCGTTATTGCTGGATTTGCGTGATTTGCATAGAATTGGGAGGAAATTGAGCGAGAATAATAAAAAAGAAGTCACAGAAGTGACGATGACGATACGATACCTCCCGTTGCTCAACCAGCCCTGGTGGCCTCTAAGTTGTTGGCTGGGGATGACAACGCGCGATGAATGAAATGCTGAGATGGATGCGATGATGGATCGTCAGGAGCAATATGCTCGGGTATCGATGAATGTGGTGGGGGACTGGACATCCCAAATGGGGAGAACGCGTTGGACCCCCCGAGGCCGTTGGAGGCTCCTAGGCCGTATGAATACAAGCTCCCTCGCGGGACGAACGCAGTGGATGCGCCTGTCAGGGGAGTCGATGAGGACGGGGTGTTGAAGGCATTTGAGGATCCGGGAGAGGTAGAGAAGAAGCGGGGAGGAGGTGACGCTAAGAAACTGTTGTTGTATTGATGAGTGCCTGTTACTGGCGAGATTATCTGCGGACCAGGGCCATCCCTGCGCAGCATCATGTTGGGGCGTGCAGTGTCCTCACCAGACCTTGATTGGAAGCCTTCTGTGGCAAAGGAAGAGGGAGTGATGGTCTGCTGCTGCTGCTGTTGGAGAGAAGCTCCGCTCCCGGCGCTCGTAGGTGTACGAACGCCAAGGGGATTCTTGCTATACGATAAGCGGATCCCGCCTCCTTTAATTAAACCCTTGAGCGTATTGCCGTACAGATCATTCAGGGCCTTCGTTGCAAACTGTACATCTTCAAACTAACATAACATTACGTCAGAAAAAAATCCACATCCTAACACAGCACAACGGAAAACGTACCTCGACGAAACACATGGCTCCATTGCTCTTATGCCTGAAAGAGAGCCTACGGAACCCTGGCCGACTAGTGAACAGTTCCCTTAAGTTCTCCTCCAGGTAATCCTGGGGGAACCCAATTGGTGGAGGAGATGTCGGCAAATTGCCAACATACAACGTGTTGATCTAGAGAAAAAGCGATCAGAACACATGGGATATATAAACACACAAGAAAAAAAGTGCTTACAGGTGGATTCTGATCGACCCCAGTTCTGCCACTGCCAGAGCTCGCACCGGAATCTGGGGAGGGAAGTTCAGGGGAAGTATTCCCATTGTTCGTGTTCAGCGCGAGCTGGTCCATGGCTCTTGACATTTCAGCTTCGTGGCCACCTTCTGTTGCATTACTGCCATCACCACCAACAACACTATGGGAACCTCCAACAATGCTTGAAGCACTAGAGTCCGAATGCGGACGGTGCTGCCTCTGCTGCTCCATTCCACCAGACTCATGGAACTGCTTCTCAAGCGACGGGGAGAAGGACCTCTGCTGATCGAGTGCGTGGGAACTCACATTGGAAGGCGGCGACGTCGATCGCTGGGACGACGAGCGCGGGCGTCCTGGCACCGTATTCGAGCTCGACGGCGCAGGCGCGGGCTTGTTCACCCGGTCCCACGGGCCGACGATCTCCTCCTGGTGGTGCTGCGGCTGCTGCATGAGCATATGATGCCCGGGCGGCGCAGCGAACGCGTTGCCCAGAAGCGGGCTGGAGCCGAGCCCCGATCCGGTTTCCATCTGCGGCTGGACAAGCGAGGACGTGCTCCCGTTGACGTTTATGCCATTCACGGACGACAGCTGCCTGGAGATGCCAGAAGAGGACGCGGAGGCCTGCATTGGGACGGAGTGGAACGCATCGAAGGCGGCAGAGTTCCCGGCCCTCAAGCGCTCCTTCTTTCTCCTCTCGCGCTCCTCCTCTTCCGCTCTTTCTCTTGGTCCTCGTCCGGAGCCGATGACCATGGCGTGCATGATGGACGTCTGGCGCTCACGCCGCTCGTCCTCACCATTCAGCTGCGCAGCGCCATTTACGCCTCCCATGTTGTCTTGTTGCTGCTGCTGCATCTGCTCGCGCCACTGATTCAGCCGGACGCCGCCGAGCCCCAGGCCCATCGCACCAACTGCTCCGAGCTCTCGTTCTCTCGTGCTCATCGCGTTCTCCCCTCCTCCGATTCCATACGGGTCCCCGGGCGTCGGCATCCCACCACCACCCAACATCCCCTGCTGCATCCCCCCTCCTCCTGCGCCCATCCCCGCCGGCCCCGCACCCGCACCCCCACCAACCGGCACCGGGCCCACTCCTCTCTTCGTATGCAAGTTCTTCTTCGCCATCTCCGCCTTCAACACCGCGCCCTTCTCAATATCTACTCTGCGGCCCTGCAGCACATCGCGTGCGCCCAGGGCCTCCTCGCGGCTGCGGAATTTGGCGAAGCCGATGATCTGCTTGCGCGGGGGCAGGTTGACGCCGCCCACGCCAAGGAAGGAGCCCGCGCCCCCCGTGCCGTCGTCCACGGCCGGCCAGGATGCGACAGTCCCGTCCCGCCCGCCATCGACGACGACGCCGCCCTGATTCACAGTGACGAGGTTGTACGGGTCGTTCGATCCGCTGTACTGCTGATACCCGCCTGCGCTGCCGCCGCCCGCGCCTGCACCGCGCGACGACGTGCCGACGAGCCCACCGTACGCGGTGTATTCTTTGTTTGGGATCTTGAGCGTGGCGGCTTCGAATCCGGGCGAAAAGGTGAACATATTCTGGAATTCACGTTCCTATATGAAAAATAATAATAAAATAGAATTGTTTAAGAAAGAGTGATTCAGTTTGAGTCTAACTAAGTGAGACAGAAACAACGGACCTGCATGTCTTCGGGGAACCCGACGACAAAAATGGTGGAAATCTCCTCCTGGTTGGATGCTGCACCCCCGGCTCCATTGACCATGCCGGATGCTGCGAGGCCCGCAGGAGCCCCGGTACCTAGACCACCGCTTACAGAGGTGCCAATGGCTTGAGGAACACTGGAGGGCACGTGTGGGCCATAAGGCGTCTGCGAAGACAGGTGCTGCATGCCGTTCACGTAGCTACCCGCAGCTGCGGAGTATCCTGCATGCGGGCCCTGCTGCTGCTGCTGTTGCTGCATACCGCCCTTCTGATTGGGATGAGACTGGGGCAGCATGCCGGATGAGGGCCCGTATGCATCGTGATAAGGCTTGGAGAGACCTGCCAGCCCGGGCTGGCCAGTGCCGAAATCGTAACTCGCTCGTGAGTCGTAAGGTTGCATGTGTGCTTGAATCGGCGAGGTCATCTGGGATGGGAAGACATCTGCTGAGTTGGGGTAGAAATTGGGTGGTTCGCGGAAGGACGTGGAACCGAGGCCAGCCTGGGAGAGGTGGTTTCGCGTGCGGTTGGTATTGGGGTAGGTGCTGAAGGAGGCACGGTAGTTGTTGGTGGGCGGGAAACCGTTGAGCTTGGCGGGGTGCTGCTGCTGCTGCTGATGCTGCTTCTGGGCATCGTACTCGGGGGCGTACTCGGACTGCATATGGAGGGGGTTGTTCATGTTTCCGGTGTTGTAAAGACCAGATTGGGACCCGTGGAGGGCGTATAACGAGTCCTGAGAATGGAGATGATGGAGCATGTTGTGGGAATTGGGGTCGGGCGGCGACTCCGCACGAGGGATATGGTGGTGCTGGTGATTCATGGCGATGTGGTAGGGCACGGATGGGGAACCTGAGGAGGAGTCAGAGGCAGAGCCGTAGGAAGTGGCGACGGTGGGCTGCTCGGAGTCTGAGGACGAGGAGATGGGCTCAGCGTCGGCCTGGGCGTCGAGGGAGTCAAGGAGAGACTTGTTGATGAAGTCCTCGTCTGGCTGGTGCGCGGACAGCTGGGAGAGGGCAGAGGCAGCCAGAGTGGGCAGATGTGCGTGTTGGTGAATGGGATAAAAAAAGTTTGTCTCGGATGGGGCCTCAGAACTTCAACCAGGGTGACAGCGACGAACGTGGGTGGGCGACACAGGAGGGTGAGCGAGGTTGGTGTGGCCCGCGAGGGTGGTGTGGCCTGCGAGGGTGGACAGTTGCCGGGGACGGAGGTGCGTGCTGTATGCGGTGAGTGCTGGGTATGGGTTAGGGCTCGCGCGTGGGACGGTGTGGCTGGCGGGCGTGACGAGGAGGGTGCGTGGGGGACGTGGAGTGCGATGTGGAAGGGAGCTCGTCGCTGTGGAGGACGGCGAGGAGGGCGGGGGTGGCAGGCGGGGGAGGCGGGCGGTGTTTCGGTCGGGGGAGGAGCGATCGAGAGGGTATGTGTGATGAGATGAAGGAAGGGATGTGACAACTCGGGACCGTCCGAGAGACCCCCGCTTTTCCACGCCCGGACCATTCAACAACTAGTGTAAACCTAACCTTAATCACCACGTGACACGCCCCCTTCCATTGGCTACCCTCTGCCGCTGTGTGAAAAATCTGCAAAATGGACAATGACTGCGAGAGGCTCACTCAAGGCGCATCCTGCGGTGCTCGTCCATCCCTTTGTCTCCTCCCAGTGCCATTGTCCGCCCCGTATGTCTCTCCTTGTCCACGCCCGCACCCAAAAGCACCCGTAAGACCTTCCCCGCGTGCATCCCACGCCTCCCAGCCCTCTGATCCATTACCACCCGCCGTCCGTAAGCGCCCAGCCCCGTCCATCGTGTAGATACAAAAGCGTAGAGCGAGCGAGCGAGCCCAGCTTTGTGCAGCGTCGTCGTAAGAGCCAGACAGCAGCGCCCCACATCGTGGGTCGGACCAGGGCGTGACCCGGCTGCTGGGGTGTCAATGCAAGTCCACATGCGAAATAAGTAATGACACACACCACGGTCTGGCGCAGCGCACGCGATCCAGATGGCCCTTGCTACGTCCGGCGCGAAGGCCCGCCTCAGGCCTTGGCGCCTACGGGCCCTAGTAGTAGTCGTCCATATGCCTCCGGTCCAAAGGCGGTACCGTAAAGAATCTGAGAGCACCCGTGAGCTACCCGCATTTTGGGGTAAAGCTTTTTTTACATATTCCCCATGGACGTGCAGCAGCGAAATTGCAAATTGGTGTGGGTGTAACGTTGCATGAGACGGACGGGTCGACTTTGGTTTCTCGTCTCCCGGGGCCGGGTGCACAATTATTTCTCAGATCACGGCCGGCAAGCCCATGCCATACAGACCTGCCATGTCAACGCCCCCTGGGTCCAGGTGGGCGAAGCCCAGGAAAATAAATACTCGTACGCAATAATGTCACATTGAGAGTTCGCGGAATGGCAACCGCCATCTAGTATTTCCATACACCGCCATCCACCTATCTAATTATCTTTATCACTGACGCGCCGCAAATTGCACACTAGCCTCCTCCTGCACTCTACGCACAGAACCGCTCCTCTCGCCACACATACATACGGCACCCCAAACTCAATTAACCCCATGACATACACTCAACCTCACCCCCCTGCCCCTCTGTCACTCATCACGAAACGCCCTTCACCATTCAAACCCCAAGGGCTAACACACACTCGGCCCAACACGACGCATCCATCCATCAACGCGCCCAGTCAAGAATAATACACCCAGCGCGTGGCCGTTGCTGATTCCTGCACAATTGGTGCAATGGACATCTACTTCCATGGTGAACTGAGCTGGCACGCACGCTGGCGATGCATCGTGGGGAAGCCTACACATGGTGCGTCATATATTCGATCCATAGCTCCCGTCGGCCGACGTGCAGATTTGGTACTTTGTTCACGACGCGTTGAAATACAGTATGTGCTAAATGACCTGAGTATTTCATGTACTTGATAAAGCAAGCATACCGAAGCACGCGAATAGTGATTTACACGAACGGGAATCCAACTCTCGAGAAGCTCAGAAGCACGAAACGAAGATCTCGCAGCGCACCAGCTACTGCGTTCGCGTCCTAGCGTATAGATGAACTTCCTGATATTCTTTCATTTAGTCCACTTCGCGAGATGAACCATGGCCTTCGGTAGTACCGTCTTCTCCTATTATGATTTGCGGGTCTTCTAGCTCGATCTGTGGATTCACCGGAATGTTAGCAGGTAAAATTGACTTTATATGCGACTACGTACGTGTTTGATTTTTAAGCCCGGTACTGGCGGGAAGAAGCTATATGGATTTCATTGACCATTGCTGAGGACGGTCTGTGGAAGTGTACACACCTGTTAGTTACGAGGTTTTACCAGCAATTAATTCCTATCGGAAGACATATTGGCAGAGGAAAGAAAAGCAATCTAGAACATTAAGTTGTCCGCCGCATTTCCTGAAAACTCGTCTATGAAAATAGAATGAAATCAGCGGAAACTCAACAGCGGGGAAGAGTATTATCTCATGTACCCAATATTACAAGTTCTCAATTCTTAAGCAAGGATGTGAGAAGCAACAGTCTGATGATGCGTGAAATACCACTTTAAGAACACGCAAGCCATGCGGAGCATGAGTTGGCGAATGCAGATAAGTACTCGCCCCCATGGGTCCGGAGATCAGCCACAGGTACCAAACCTGCCTCGAGGCTCGGTCCAGCACGCTGTCGATATCGGGCAACCATGCGCCGCACAGGACCTAGACCACACAATATCGACGCAAAGTTGCAAAAAAAAAAAACCCTATCATTGCTATCGTTATCATGGAAAGAAAAATAGAGAAAAAACATGGCGGATGTAAGTATGTAGGCTGCATGTTACCTACCAAGCCAAAACAGTCAGTCATCGTCTGGCTCCTCGATGGTATGGAAGAGAATGAGGGGGGGGGGATGGGGAGATAGAGACGCCACTCACTAAGGTAGATATAATACAAATTGCGATGAGATCCGGTGTATGTATTAGGGGTAGGGGTATGGTACACTTAAGAAAGCCCAGAGATGCTGATGCGCTGTTGTAATGAGAGCATCTCGATGGCTGCCAGGGAAGAGGAGGACGTCAGGTAAAGTGTAAGGTTGAGCTTTGGGGTAGTGCTGGAATCGGGCGTACCGTGATACAGAAAAAACACGATTAATCGATCCTTGATCGGCGCTCCTCCCACACATCACCCCCACCACCACCACCAACCACTCCGATTCACCCACCCTCCCCCATCTCACAAAAAAAAGCACCTCAAGCCACCGCCCCGCCCGCCATCCACCTCCTAATCCCCAACAGCCCGCCCGACCCGGACGCATCCTCCGCCCATACCTCCGCCCCTACCAATGCCCCCATCACCGAATACACAATAAACGCACACAGCAATGCCTCCGCAAAGCGCCACCGCGCGCGCGAGTCCGCGGCCTCCCTTGGACCGTAGTACGCGTACGGCAGGAGGGGCTGTGCGCTGGTGAGCGGGGTCGGGCCGAAGGTGAAGTTGGCAGGCTGTGGCGAGGGCGTGGGCGTGGGGTATGCAGCGAGGTTGGTGTTGGGGTTGGTGTTAGGGTGGTTGGGCACCGGTGTGGGATGGGGTGCGGACGAACCAGCGACGACGTCAGCGTACGTGGGGGGCGGAGTCGTGCTGGATTTCTTCCCAGATGATGCGTCTTCGGTGTTTGGGGTCATAGTGAGACTCTTGAAAGGGGCGAGGGTCGTAATTAGATAGATAGCGGGCTCGTGGGCCGTCAAGTATAGAGCTTGGAACTTGTGCGCGACACGCCGAGTGCGTTGGATGGAGATATCGGGAATCAGTTGTTCGAACGGACTGTCAGTGTTGAGCGCACGAATCGCGGGTTTGATGTGCTTGGGATGGGATGGTTGATGGGCCCTGTGGAATGCAACAAGCGGCAGTGGTGGTGGTGGTTGTACAAGTTCAGGTAGTCTGCCCACTCCACAGTTGCCTTCGTCGTCAGAGTCGTGAACGAACCACCGGCACACCGTCACGTGCAACATTTGTTTTATTTCCAACTCAGCGGCCATCTCGTCTCGCGACTTCTCGGCGCCTCTTGTACGCCAACAGCTGAAATCAGTCGAAACTCTCACACCGCTCACTCGCTGCACTGTTAATACGTCTATAAAAGCCCACACCACTGGTATTGTCCCGAAGATGCTCGCGATGTGCACCTGTTTTCTTGGAACGTTCTTTTTTTTACGCGCTTTTGTTCTTTGGGCTGGTCACGCCGCGTTCTTTGATTACACACCTGCAGCCAATTTACGGAAGTAGCGTTGTATCATGGCAATAACTCCTTTATCGGATTAGCTGGTCAATCAAGTACCTTCGTAATGATCTGCATCTGTATAATATAATCCAAAGCGAACGGCGGAGGAGGAGAAAGATGCAAGCCCAGCCACATAGCTCTGTTGATTTACGTGAGCTCATTTAGCCGTAAAATATCAACGGACTCGGAAGAAGTACTGGAGATCCGGGCCTTCTCCTCGAGCCTAATTCCTGCATATCTTCCAAACCTCCCTGCCTGGAGTACCGCACCTCCGCTGGTGATTTTAATCACACTGACGTGTGATGAAATCTAACTCCTGCACGACGAATCGTCGGCCTAGGCGTCCAATCCGTTTCTCCTATTGGATGGGATGCTGTTAATCTTCAATCAACTGAGATCAGCTACAGGCGAGTAGATGACCACGGCAAGCCGAGTCGGAAACCCCTTACGGCTGTCGAGCACCAAGGATGGTCAAGGCACGCTTTTGCCCCGCAACTATGGTTTTCCACATGCAGTATGTATATCGTTTTAGGATGATGGGAAGTCTACAAGTAGCTAGATGATACATTAATATTTGGGACTTCCTTCGGTTTCCACCAAGGGTTGTAACGAGATTAGACTACTACAGTGCACTCGGTGCCATTGGATCAATGCAGGAAATGTACAAGACTGACAACGCGACCTGAGCAAAGGGAAGGAGCTAGGAGGTGGACGGAACGGAATACTGTATCTATTACATCTGACAGACAAAAATACCGGCTATCAGCATGTCGAGAAAAGAAGCAGCCCAGAAAAAAACAAGTGACGTTGGTAAATAAAGTTCTCCAAACCAGAACCATATGATCAAGTCGATAGATGTGTGCGCAACCACAACCGAAAGAACTGAAACATGGGGTATGGGTTAATCCGGGAGGGATCACATTGAAGGCCGACCCTCCTCGTTCGGAATGGCGTTCTTAATCCATTCTTTAAGGTCGTTCAGCTCCTTCGGATTTGTGGAGTGACCCAGGCCCTCGTAAACATTGTACGTGAGGCCCTTGAATTCGGACGAAGGCGACGCTAGTGGAATTCCCAGCTGCTGAGTCAGGAAGTCCGCCGAGTCTTTACACATCTGAAATTTAACCAGAGGATCAACTGCACCATGGCCCCAAAATACGGGAATCTGAGAGGCGTGCTGCGAAGTCATCTGTATGAGAAGAATGGGTCAAAATAATATCTTCTCATCAGAAGCCGTTTCGATGTGAAAAAAAATGAATAAGCTGCACTGACCACTTTGAATTTGTTTCTGAGAGGTAGCCAGCCGCTGAGTACTGCGAGACCGGCGAGCTTCCGCTCCCCCGTAAGACCCGTCAGGAGCGACATCGTCGCCCCCTGACTGAATCCGCCGAGAACTATGCGGCTGGGGTCTATCCCAGCCTCCACCTCTGTCGTGATCAGCTGGCTGATCTGTCTGGCCGATTGCAGCATGCCCATCTCGTCTTCCTCGGTGTCGAAGCCGAAGGAATATATATCGAACCTGGACATCGAGCGGCCTAAACTTCGCATGTGTTTAAGTGACAACATGTAACGTACCAGGATGGCATCTCGATGCCCATGTTGGCCTTGACCGTCCGCACTGGCCTGCGATCCGTGGACCAAGTGACGGAGAGGGAGGAATAGCCAGATCGAAGAATTAGGGCGACCGAGGGAAGACATCGGGGGTTATTGAGGAGAATGGTGATAGGGGAGGTGGTCAAAATTCTATGGCACGAAGAGAGGAATGGCGATGAGGGGCTCACGAGTGGGGCAATATCCACTTAACGTGGGCTAGAGCAGGGTCGGTTCGAAACATGTCCGCGACGGGCTTCCAGCCATGCCCTGTATCTCCTAAACCCTGAAGAAGAGCGGAAGGCGGAACAAGAAGTAGAAGAGAGGGTCAGCACCGCAGGCTCGGCCGCAAGTATTGACGAGAGCTCGCGGACGTACATGGACGAAGATGACGGTGGCGGTGTGTTTTGAGACGGCGGGTACGGTGAGTTGCTTGAGCGAGGCAGCAGCGGCCATCATTTGAGTGTGTCGGGGTGCGTTGGGTGGAGGAGAAGAGAAGAGAGACGGTGGGTATGGCGTAACGAGTCGGTAGATAGCAGCAAGTAGAACGCCGACGAGGAGAGCACACCTGGCGATTTGAGCTGTACCCGAAATAATCGATCTCAGGAAGACCGGCATCTACCGGCGATCCTGCCTGGTCGATTTCTGCGTTGCTGCCAGATTCTGTGTTGTGCTGTGCTGAGCTGCGAGCAGTCCGTTTTGTCTGCCAGGAGAACTCGCGAGGCACCGAGGAAACGCAACGCCTAATGGACACCACCGACCAGCAACCCGTGCTATCACACGCCCAACCAGCCGACGCTGCCCCTCAAACCGATCTTCTCACAGGATCATCAGGCGTCCCGGATCCAGCGGACGCGCCTAAGTCCCTGTCCAAGAGCGCGTTGAAGAAAGCCGCGAAGGCTGAACGCCTTGCTGCCCGCAAGGTCGAGCGCCGTGCCCGCGAAAAGGAGGCGAAGAAAGAGAAAAAGCGCGTCAGAGCTGAGAAGCGCGCCGCGGGCGAGCTCGACGATGAGGAGGACGAGAAGACCAGGCAGAAGAAGAAGCCCCGAATCCAATTTGGCGGAAGGGTCGTTGTCGACCTCGGGTTTGACGAAATGATGAACGAGAAGGTGGGTGGGTCCATTTACCGTCTTCCCAATGCCAGATTTTGCCCAGACCATCACAATGTCAATAATATACCCTTTTTTTCTTGTTTGTCATCCCTTAGGAAATCTCATCTCTGTGTTCTCAACTCGCATACACGTACAGCGCCAACCGCCAGGCCGCGTTTCCCTTTTCTCTGGTGTACACGTCGCTGAATGGGCGCACCTTTAATCGGCTTGAGAGTCTGAATGATGCCGGGTACAAACGTTGGGCAAACACTGAATGGTGGCACGACGGCTACGACCATCTCTGGCTGGGCCAGGCTGCAGCCGCTGCTGCTGCTAGGGGGCAGACCATGAACACCGACGCGGAACCAGCGGCGAATTCGAGTAAGACCGAGGACACGCAGCTCCAGGAGACCGCACTGGCCAACAGCGGTGAAACCGCGGAACCCCGGAGCGACGTCCAGCAAAGCGTCGTATATCTGACAGCGGACTCTGAGGACGAACTCACCGAGCTAAAACATAATGAGACCTATATCATCGGTGGGATATGCGACCACAACCGTTATAAGGTAGGTCGCGCCATGGTGCCTCTCCTCGACGTCAAGTCTCCATCTTATCTGTTTCTTCCCGTCGATCGCAGAACCTCTGTCTCAATAAAGCAAAGGAATCCGGTATCCGTACAGCCCGGCTTCCTATAGGGCGCTACCTGGCCTCGCTTCCCACACGTAAGGTGCTGACTGTGAACCAGGTCTTCGAGATCTTGCTGAAATGGGTGGAGACGAAAGACTGGGAGCAGGCTTTATTCTCTGTGATGCCTAAGCGCAAGTTCCATCCTGGCGGCAAAGATGCGACAAGTGGGAGCCACGATGGGACTCCTGCTGAGGCCGATGCCGGAGATGAAATGCCGAAGGAAGGTGAGGAAAAAGATGCGGCCATAGTCGTCTCCGTAGAGGAGATTGAACAGGTCGAGTAGGCAGATGAAGGTAGATGATAAAAGGCAAAGGTGAGATCTCTCCTACTACTACCGTTCGCCACCATTGATGTGCAGTGGGTCAGCCCGTAACAGTTGGCAGCCATTCTGATAATGGAAAGAAGACGACTGGCGCATGTATTGATCAGATCCATCTTGTGGCCTTTATCCTTGCTTAATCGCAAATATATCTCGTGCGCAGATACGTTATTTTTGCCGGCACCCGTATTAATTTATGGGCTCTTTCCAAGCACACATATAGGTAGCATTCGCGGTTAATGTATCTATTAAAATGCCTATTACCACGGGAGCCAGGATTTGGGTTGTCCTCTAAGTCCTTGGGGAAATCTATGCTCGATTGGCCAACCGGTAGACTCGTCACCAGGGTCTGCCCACACCCCATGCCCTGTCGAACTTGTTTAGGCAATGAAAGAGCCTTATTCGGTGGATCCTTCCAACCACCTGGAGGTCAGAAGGTCGCCGCGGCAGGAATATAAGCGAGCCGTCCTGTCCGAGGACCCAAAGTTGCAAAAAAAATAGCGGTCCGGCTCCTCTGAAAATGCGAGATGAGAGGCATACAATGGTTTGACTAGAAAGGAACGTCATGCGGTATTTACTAAGTTCTTCCATCCACACGATCACCGCCGGCACCCAGCGGGATAGTGCCTGAGGAGACATCATATCGAAGCAGTTGCCGTAGGCATATTGCGGCACTCTCTGGAACGGGAATTCTTCACGGATTTGTCATGAACAGATATGGGAAGGGCAACGGATAACCGGTACCCGCTGTGTGTAAGGTGCCGCCAGAGGACCCCAATAACTATTTTATAGCATAGTTAGGCACCGGCGCTATCCCAGAAAAAATAACCCAACGCAAAGACCGGCCAGCTTGACGACACGCAGACGCACAATCATGTGGTGGAAAGGAGAAATGCGATTTAGAATGTACAAACAGGATGCGAGGCTGATATAGATGCTGTGCGGGGTAATGCTACTAGTATCCTTCCATTCATTTGCTGTCCACATAATGATCATAGGACTTCCTTGAGGTTAACTTTCCCAGTTCCACGGTCAAGTGGCTTTGGCTGGGAAGGAGATGGCTTCCAGCCGATCTATTCGCGGTATCGATCAATGACCTGCGTAATGCGAGTGGAGAATTGTCTCAGACCCACCATGTAAATGACCTGGAATGTCGCTGGAACACTGCCATCTTCATTGCCGTGCAATGCTGCGAAAAGGATTAGTAAACACCCCGAAATAACTATCAAGTAATCACCTTTATAGATGGCGGATGCTGCGGCTAGTGTGTCACGGGGAATGATATTGCGCCTGTCGTGACCAATTAAATGGTGAGTTGGACTGTTGCTGCTAAAATCCGGACAGGCAGACCTTCCGATAACCGCGTTTCCCTCTCCCATATCTTGAAGGTCTTCCATGAGCTCCCACATACTTGGATATGCAACTTTGACCTCATCAATGTCCACGGTAAGAAGGGTAAACCCTGCTCTTCCGAGGAGATTCGAGATATCCCGGGTGTCTGCGGAGTCTGAGATGAGCAGTCCTCGCTTATTAATTAGGCGACCCACCAGTCATTGGCGACACATGCGGTGATATACCGCCTTCCCGCTCAACTTCTGCTAGCTGGAGTGAAGTCCTAACCGGGTTGAGCAAAAGGAAAAAACATTTTTGGGTAATGCACTCACCTCAGTTCGAAGAGCGTGTCACCGCCTAGCATGGCTCCCAAAAAAAGACCATCAGGCTGCAATGCTTCTTTGACTTGTATTAAAACCCCTACGCCGAGTCAAAAGTATGAGCTGAGCCTACTGTGACTTTGTGGTCACGTCTAACCTGGAAGGTCATTCATCCAGTGCAAATTCAGGCAAGAAACAATGGCTTCCTGGGAGTTGCGTTTAATCGTTTGCAGCAATTTTTCTTCGTCCACAACAATCCTTTCAACCTCGACTTGAAGCAAGTTTACGAATGGCGCGCGTTGAAGTCAGGAAATAACATACCTTCGAACTGATCGTCAGGGTCGCGATAAAGTATTTTCTCTGCTCCGTCTCGTCAGAAAAGGGATGGACTGAGCGCTTTAAAGTAACATGCCACTAGAATCAATCATGATTGATTTTTGGACCTTGTCTGTTTCCAGGAGCTTTGAGAAATGGCCAGGACCAGCGCCGAGGTCAACAATGGTGTTGAATTTCCGTTTAATGTCCTATGCGACGCAATAAATTGAAATAAACGCGTCAAACAAAATTATCTACGCAAATGAGAGAACTCACCAGAAAGCGTTCCAGCATCCTTTCTGCGACCTCGTCTCTCAAATAATCGACGGTCCGACTTCGTTCCCCTCCGTCGCGAGTTGCTGCCCAGTCTTTTTGCAGTGTTTTGACATGCCGATCAAAAACTTCATATGGTCCTACTGTATTGAGGCTCGGAGGAGTCAAATTTGAGGATATTGCAGCGTATGAACGCGTCTGGACTCTGAAATTCTTGAGCTTGGGGGCAAGTCGAAGACAGGAAGACATCGTAATTGGAGAGATTCCCACGTACTGCCCGATCATGTGTGCGTGTCAGTTTGACGCTCCGACTGCTTTGTTTACTCATTTGACTAACAGCCGCAAGCACACGCTTTCCGAGTCTCCTCATCGTTTTACCTGGCTTTCTACCTCGACGAGTTATCGTGGGCCACCCACTTTTGACGCGTATTCAAGTTTCCAATGTCGGTGGGGCGTCCGAATATTGTCACACCAGAACAATTTCTCCAGAACAATGCTCAGATCGACCAAGCCCAGGCAGTCCTGGATCAGCACAGAATGCGGAACTTGGAAGGATACCAGAATCATGTCCTTATAGAAACTGAGCTTGAGTTGGAAGCGAAGATCCGCGAGGGGGAGGAAGCCAGGTGCGTGACAGTTTTCGTTGTATGGAATGGTTTACTAACACTGTTACAGACGACGGCTTGAAATGCTGAAGACCAGTGCCACAAACCCGTCAGTATATAACGCAAGTGGAGAGCATTTTTCTCACCAACATACCAGTCATTTCATAGCAGCAAGGATAGCACCGGTTCAGACACAGATCGCGCCACCTATAAATTACAATTCTCCTCAGATTCCAACTGCGAGTACTTCAAGAATAGAGGAGGTCTCTGCAGACAACTATTCAGTGAGAAAGATGTACGTCACATCCAATCCGCGAACTTATGTTCTGGTCCTTTAGGTCAATTCTTATAGTCATACGACGAACAACAACTTGGCCTATAACTCTGCAAAACCCTACGTCGAGCATGCTGCCTCCTCTTCTCAAGGCGCAAGCCAAGCTTCAACTTCCCAGATGAATCCAGGACGTAGTGGCTCTACGCAGCAGCAGCACAGAGCTCTCCAAGGGCAGCAATTACACCGTCAATTTCCGATGGCACCATCTATGCAGCAGCAACCACATATTGCTCCACAGGGGCAGCAGCAGCGAGTATATAATGTTCCACAGGGACGGCAGCAGCAAACATATAGTGCCCCACAGGGGATGCAGACACCCAGTTTAGCTAGAAATCAACAATTCTCGCAAAGTCAGCAAACAGGAGTACCAAATCAATCAATATCCCGAATGCAGACTCAGCGTCATCAAGTTGCGCCTGAAACAGAACGCCTGCTAGTAGCATCTGTGCAGTCTCAGATGGCTGCCCGACAGAGTGCATTCCATTCATCCCCCCCCAAGGATACACCTGTCCCTGCAGCCGTTGGAAACACCGCAACTGGAAATACGTCGTATCGACCACCGTATCATCGTCCAATGGCAATAGGTAATCCTCCATCGCTGTTCATGAAAACCAATGTGTCTGATGGAGCTTACACATTGATGTAGGAGTCAGTTCTGGGACTTCCAGCCTATCGGGAGCACTCATCGCGGCCCCTTCAGCATCAACCAACCCTGTCAGCTCGCAGCAACGCGATGATGGTTCGCGACGTGGCTCATCGAGCTCGACCACAGCTGCGAAGTCACCAGGTCCTGTTGCAATGAGCAGAGTATCCTCAGTTTCATCTGCTGCAAGTAACACTCCGCGACCAAGTTCCACAGATGTCGTCGAAGGCACTGGGCCTCCTTCCAATGATGGTGTTCCTAAACCTTACGTTCCTCTTATAGCAGGACCAATGTCTCTTGCAGATACGAAAGAAGCGTATTTGGCCATGCAGCAGTTCCTTCTTTCCGACGCTGACTTTCGAAAATTACTCGGCCAAGTGAAAATATTGGAAGTCGACAAGTTCATCCCAATACCTGGAACTCCGTACAGAGTATTTAGGGACAAGAACTCAAAAGTTTACGTCGTCTGGCCAAATGGAAAGGGTCGAATGTTCTACATGACGCCTAATCAGTTTGTTACAGCACAGCAACAAGCACGAAAAACGCAGGCTTCGCTGAATCAGGCTACCAGTAAAGGAAGTGCAGTTCTAAAGGCGACTACCAACCATACCGCGGTGCCGCAAAATCAAGCCAATGCTCCGGGAACTGCAGTTCTGCAACCGACGGCCGCCAATCAGACCAGCCACACGCAGCCAGCCATACTTACTGCCGCGTCTGCATCTTCATCAGGTATACCCATAAAGATACCTGGTTCGCTCCGTTCACCAGGACAAGTAGATAAGACACGTCTTGCAAGGGATCTTTTGCGCGCACTGGGCAAATCCTATGGACATAAGCGACAGAGGGAAGACGAGCTAATATCCGCCTCTTTACCGCAACGGGATTCAAAGCGGCATGCATCCGAAAACGATGTGCTTGGAGTTCCTGGCACGATTATTCCATCGGAACCATCGATAATCCGCGACAACTCATCCTCACGAACGACGGAGACCACTGTCAATAAGCCTGCCCTTCTACCCACCAACACTGTTAACAATCCTCCCATTCCACCCTCCACCTCCAGCACTGTCAATACCTCTATCGTTTCAGCCTCCAACACCGTTAATGCACCTGTCATTCCATCTTCGAATGCCCTCAACACTTCCTCCTCTACGTCCTTCATAATGTCAAACTTCTCATTCAATACTATGAACGGGAATGTCCCTAATGAGCAGGCAGTCCAGCCTGCAACTGCTAGTGCGACCGTCAATTCCCCCACTATTCCAGCATACCCAATTTCGACCCCATCTGCTGGTACAATGATTATTCCCAATGCCGGGAATATCGTTGCATCGCAGGATACTGCTATTGTTCCCTATGGACGAGGGATTGTTACGCCGCAACCGAGCATACACTATAGGCCTCATGCCATTGATTCGATAAGATTCCCTCCTGAACTAGTTCTTCACAAGATGCCTCGTACTGACGTCTCTACCCCCGCCCCCGCCGCGTCGCCTGTTGCTGGACCTTCATCCCTAAAAAATACTGCTATGAAAGCGGCAGATGGTGCCGTTGATGTTGTTGCAGCCACTGACTCGACCCCACTGGCACCAACCTCACCCTTAAAGCATCACGAGGAACAAAGGGAGCAAACGCCGCTCTTCTTGCCTTCCCGGTCGTCTTCACCTTCGCGCGTGGACGTAGAGGACCCAGGGAGTCGTCGAGAAGGGGCGCCGGCGAGGGTGGCTACAATGGCGCTTCCACGACGTGTCAGACAGCCCCTCAGCAAGAAAAGGGTGGAGAAGCAACTATTCTATATATTAATGCCTCCGCGTCCCGACTACGTGAAGCGTTATATGACCGGGAAAGCAAAGCGGCGGGAAAGTGCTGCTTGCATTCGGGTGCAAGAAGGGTCTCAGTCACGAACACTATTGCAGCCAAAATCACAATCGCGGATATCATCTTGGCCAAAGTCACTATCTCCACCACGGTCACCATCTGTAGGTAGATCCAGTAGAGGTGTGCGCCCTTAAAATGTATAATTATATTCCACTGCTGAGAGATATATCTAGATTTTAACTTTTGCTGGGAAGCACTGAGTAACTTTGGATATAGTCAGTTGGTTAATTAGCCGCCGTGAGCTCTTTACTGATTCTCTTTTCCAGATGAAGAGGAGAGGGAGGCCGTGCGCATCTCATGTACGCGTTTGCAAGAGTCGCCCTGCAAATGGGATGGCTGCAACGTTGTTATGAATGCGGTGGAAAGCTTGATCGAGCATTTAAACATGCATCACAAGCCTCCACCAGATGATATCGTTCGTAACTAAAATACTGCTAACATTGGAGGACCAAGCTGAACTATTATTTGTTTTAGAAACCTTTTCTTTGCAAGTGGCAACATTGCGGTTCGCGATGTTCAAACAAAGTTGCCTTTGGTCATGTCGAAAAGCATGCGCTTAGTCCTCTGCGCTGTGCCTATGAGGGTATGTTTCATTTTGGAGACATAAGCGCAATACAATTGATAAAATTTCTTACAGGGTGCGATGAGACATTCCGGATAGCGGGATCTTTGGTCAAACACAATGAAGCCGAACATAAAGATACCGCTCTCAAGCCTGCCTTTAAGCCATACGCCCCCACTCCCGGGACGTTACCCCCTTGTCCCGCTGTACTTCCGTCGTATGTGGTCGTCTCAAGGCAGGTTAACAGGGCTCCTATACTGCGGGAGCGTCACGAGGCACTTGGTCCTTGGGTGAGTCGCAGCATTAACATTGTGGAGAGACCCGATGTTCACATTCGTTCCAGATATTGAGGCACATTTCTGGGCCCGTGCATCTAAAGACCGAACGCTACAACGCGGCGAAACCTCTTCGATCGTCACGCTACGGCTTCGACGAAGGCGAGCAAGGCAGCGACAATTACGAATTTCTTATCAGTGGTGCTTCGTCAAAGCACTTTTCATCCGTTCTGTCTTCTCCTGCAAAACCGCGCGGCGAATTGCTGGAAATTCCTTCTCGGACGGTCTCCGAAATGGTTAACAACGGCTTGACGCTGTGGGGCGATGCGGATGAAACTGAGGAATCTCTGAATCGTCGAACGCCATCACCGGTGGGTTCGCAGTTCATAGACTCGCCCAGAGACGAGGTGAAGATGGAGGACTTCGATGAGGATTCACTTCGGAACGTTTCTCCTACCTCACGTCCGAGAGTCGCAGATGACGGGGACGAGGAAGCAGTAATAGAACACATGCTGGCCTTGCCGGCGCCTTCGTGATGGCGCGCTACTTGGCGGATTATTGGGTATACGCGATATTCTTGGATTCGGAATAAGCATAGGCGCTGGGAGGCGCTGGATCGGACGACAGAACAAGTTACTATACAGTTGCTATGTAGATACTTGCCATATAATGCTAATTGCTACTTACTGCGAAAGCAATACTGGAATCAGCCTGATTGCAGAGGAATGATTGGAACGCTGTCGAGTGTCGTACATCCTATGCTATGTAAGTATCCATCAGGTGGTGATGTGTGTCTTCGACTTGTACGTTCTATAGAAACGGCATCAGGAAGTTCAGGTGGATTGGTGGTGATAAGTGTGGGTTGGCGGCGGGAACACGCGTGAATCGCGATCCAAGCATCTGTTGGCTCAGCCTGGTCACCCCTGACTCTGACCTGGCACGCTGTGGCACCTGCTTACAGCCTAGCGCTCTCCTGAGAAACCTATAGCCTATCCACTTGTGGCCGTGTCTTTCCTCGGCGGCACTACGGCTTGTGTCTTTGTCTGGTTCTTCAACCATGCCTGGCCTCACTGAGGGCAACGGTGAGCACGACTCTACCCCGAGTAACCTCTGCGCGCCTACTGAACACCTCTGCAGGGCCTTCGTACATCTCGTCACATTCTGCCGATGTAATTCTCTCCGATATCCGGCCCATTAAACTCAAAATTGAGGCACTGCGCTCTATCAATGTGCTACTCGACGAATTCCTCTACAGCATTCTCTATACTGCTCGTTCTTTGTCTACTGACAAACTCCGCTCAAGTTTGCTTAGCTTGCTTCCGACGAGTCTGGGGAAAGAAGCTTTACTGGAGGCCGAAGTAGAGTTGAGGGCTTACTGGGAAAGGACTGGGAGTGTGAATGGGACCCAACCGCCGGGCGAGGACGATACGAAGACGTTCCACCTGCAGTGGGCTTTTGAGGTACGTGTATTTGTGCTGTGCGTGTGAGGCGGTGTTGACGCGGGATTATATAGCTGCTGCAGCTGAAATGCGAGGCCTACTCGACGCTGAACGAGTCCGATGAAGATCCTGGTGCCGAGGCGCGTATCAGTGAACGGATGGAGTCCACCCACGAGCACCCACCAAAGGCAACGCTCGTTGCACCGGCTGCTCTATATCTTACGGCAATATTAGAGTGAGTTTCATTACTTCCTGCCTTCTGCTGCGAACTCTAATATCTCTCGATAGAGCCATGTGCGAGTACGTGATGATAGCCGTCCCATTAATGTACATAGTATTGACTTTCTCTAGACACGTTCTATCAAACGTCGGTCGCGTTGCTGCTCGCGACTCGAGTAGGACAAGCGCGACGATAAATGACCTGTTTGTCGCACTTTGTGAGGACGACTCGATATACGGGCTGTTCAAGACTATGAAAGGTTAGTTGCTTATTCGTTCGCTTCATCAGTTCATTCTTTTGTTTTATGGCATTTCTCACCTTCATGTCAGTTTATGAACAGATCGAATTGCTGTCCAAGGCTCCGAAAACACGAAGAAGCAAATCTTTTTCAAGAAGCGACCGACGTTCAACTTCTCGCAACTCGTCTCCTGCACAAGACTCCTCCCCCACCACCTCGTCCCAAAACTTGAACAATACGCGCTCCCGCCAGTCCTCAGAAGGACCAGGCGCTGCAGCGTCACCTTCTAATTCTGGATCCAGATCGTCATTCGACAAGACCCGAGCAATGAAGATGTTCATGGCGAACAACAAAGCCTCGATCGAACGCGACGGAGATAGTCAGAATGGTCATAAACGATCTGGATCCCATTTGAGTGACTACAATGTACCTGCTGACGATGGAGGATCGATTCATGAAGTAAGTGTGAATGTTCTACATGCTCTCGCATTCTGACCTGTGCTATCAGGACGAATCGATACTGCAGGAATTCGACGATCTGATGCGCTCAACAGCGACAATGAAAGTGTCCCTAACTCCTGACCGCCTGAAGACAATGGAGGTGAGCTTGGGAAGTCTTGTTTGTGCTTAGTCATCCCGGTATAAACCTTTTGCCAAATAGGTGCACAAGCAAGAAAAAGATCAACGCGGGAATCGGCGCCCGGTGCCTCTCTCGTTTGCATCTGGATCTGATGCGCTTTCTTCTTCTCGAACCACCATCGCGAGACCCACTCTCCGCCACGTCGATTCTATCGTAGAGGACGACGAAGAAGTCTCCCTTCCCAAAGTACCCAAAGGTCCCCGCGCTCGCCAGGCGAGTGTCGCTGCCATCCCGAGTGCTTCCTTGGTTGGAAGTGCTAATAATCGCGCGCGTTCCGTATCCACTTCAGCCGCCGCACCGCGTGACTTCACCAGGAAGGCTTCACCACGTACGACTCCACCCCCACCTTCCTTCCCTCAGTCCACTTCCTCCTCTCCAGGCTCCTCGCCCACAATGATGCACGCCCAAAACATGCGCTCCCCTAATCGTTTTGATGGGAACGCGTTCCCCCCACGCACCCGTGTACGACAACGTAACCGTGAGTCCATCGACTTGGACGATGTGATGGCTGGTTCCGACGACGATACCCCCACACCACCCGTAAAAGCTCCCCCCCGTGCGTCTTCCCGGCGGGTCCTTGATCCCAAAGCCCCCTATGTTTCTGCTAGCACCCGGGAATTGATAGATTTTTTGGCCGAAGGTCCCCCAGAAACCAATGTGTCGCAGTCTGGACGTGACCTCATGGACTTCCTCTCTCAAGGCCCGCCTGATGCTCCTGCGAATTACAATGCAAGCGCTGTCTCCCTGACATCTAATAAGAAGTCAGGTGGGCGCTTACAACGGATGATATCGAAGCTGAACCTGGGAAATGGAGAGAAGGCGAAAGGCGGTAGCTCGGAGGGTCTAACACGTTCCGCGTCGTCAAGGCCTCCCGTAACCCCTGTTCGGCCGACGATGGACACGAAAGCCTCCGTGAGCACATTGTCCTCGTTGGCAAACAGGCCTATCCCTCCCCGTATGCCCCGCCCTCCTTCACCTCCTCCTTCAGTTTCACCGTCGCGGACCTCCTATGAGGATGTGAATGAGAATACCATACCTCAGCCGATGAAGAGATCACCACCCTCAGACAGCGTATCGTCTAAGATCAATCACAATTCACCGAACGCATCCCCAGCCACGACTCCCAGGAAGGATTCCCAGGAAAAAGTTATTCCTCGCGTCCCTCCCCCAGGGCATAGGCAAACGAACGGAAACGCAAGGAATGGATATGTGACTAATGGATATACAAACGGCACTACTCAACCTCCGGAGAACACTACTGTCGTTTCTCAAACGAGAACAGAGTCTCCCAGGCCGTCTGCATACGAAACACCCAAAGCTGCACTCCCTGTGTCACCACTACGGTCGGGTCCTACCACCGCCCGCAAGCCAGTTCCTTCAGTAATACTGGACCCCGCTCCCGCTCCAACGATTGCTCCTGCCCAAGCAACGGCACCTAAATCTGCACCGGTGCCTGCAACCCCGACACTCCCAGGACCTTCCTTTTCCGAGGGTGATGTCCGCGACATACACCGTCTATTATCACGAGCGTCGACGGCTGATGAATGTCGTGTAATCTTCGATATGTTCGTTGCTCGTTCAGGAGTGTCCATCTCCTCGAAGGCCCAGGAAGTCGAGGGCCCGTATCCCTCTCCGTCTCCTTCGCTTTTGACTCACGGACAAGCTGAGGCAATTGACACGGCTCTAGAACTCTCCATGGTTGAGCTACTTCTCGGTGGGCAGCGCGCATGGGACGCTGGACCTCAAGACGAAGAATCTGTGGTTACAGATTCACAGGGCACTTCCACTCCTTTGCCTTCCCAGGAGGAAGATCAGACTGCTACCGATACCCCTTCTACTAGTATCGAGGAACATAGCGTACCATCCGAAGTTGTAGCTTAGTTCTCTTTTTCTTCGACCTTCATCTATCTGTATTTTGCCGTTCTCTGCTCAGAATCTATTTTTTATCATACATATTATTCATCGGTTTCTGGAAACAGGAAGAATGAGGATCGGACGGTTCCATATTATCTTTTTCTTACATGTAGTCCATTAGTATGCAATCTGGATTAATTCTAATTCTGTGGAATCGTGAATGTACTATGTTTACAAGTGCGAATATCTAGCAAAAATAAGAAAAACCCTAGCGAACCTCCAACGATATAGCAATCCCCATAGACGCAAGCTCTGCGCATAGATATCTAAAAACATAAGGAACGGCAACGACATCGAGGTCACCGCCCTTGGATGCTCTCCCGAGCACATTTTGAGATGGAATGGCCACACGAATGTCAGCTTGGGGTCTCTGGAGATGTTGTCCCGTAGCCAAGGTTTGGCGTTCACGTTCTTCTGCCTGTTCTGCTTCTGCTCGGCATACTCGGCAGTATTCTCCTCCAGGTCCGCTAGGTTTGAGAGATTGCGATGCGCCGACAATCATCTCACCAAGACTAACATCTTCGTAGCCCAAAGAGATGAGACTACCGCACGTTCGACAAACCCACGCAGTGGAATAGTCGGAGCAGTTCATCAATCTGTCTTGAAGCAAGAAAGAAGTACCGTGCGCAATGAGAGCATCACGTTCCATTTCACCGAAACGGATACCTCCAGCACGTTTTCGTCCCTGTGAAAAGTAGAAATCAATAAATTTTTGACATATTCTGACTGTTGGATCACACAAGACTTTACCTTGACAGGTTGGCGTGTTATGGGATCAACGGGGCCTGTGGTACGGACTTGGAACTTGTCCAAGACCATATGACGCAAACGCTGATAGTAGACGACACCGATATAAATATCGGCGGCAAACTCTTGGCCGGTGATCCCAGAATACATCGGCTCATTGCCGTAGTAGTTGTAACCCGCAGCGAGAAGTTGCTCTCCGAAGTAGTTAATTGCCGTGTCTTTTTCAGTAAACCTGATGGCATTGTTTCATCAGTATGATAATCAGGAAGATAAGGCGCAGCAAACCCACTTGAAAGGTGTGGCATCTTGAGCAAGACCGTGCATGGCACCGGCCTTCCCTGCCATACTCTCGACTAACATGCCAATCGTCATGCGACTGGGGAACGCATGAGGGTTGATAATCACGTCGGGCTGCATACCACTCTCACTGAACGGCATGTCGATGGCAGGCCACTTCTGCGAGCAGACACCCTTCTGGCCATGGCGAGACGAGAATTTATCGCCTATGACAGGTGATCGAGTGATGCGGAGAGTGATATGTATCTTTTGCAGTTCAGAGTCTCCCGCGTCACTTCCTAGATGATCCTCGGCATTAGAACACTGATAGGTAGAAGCGAGAATCAAAGCGACATACCAAGTAGTCGAACTTCATCTACATAGGCCAATTCATCGCCCTTATACTTGACCATCTTCGTCCGGCCTGTCGTGTCATCGATATAGGCAGCGATGGGGTCTCCGGATGTCAACCGAGCACCAACAAATGGCAGCCCATCTCTATCCAGGAATTGTGTGCAGAAATGCGCTTTGTCCCCGTCCAGCCTGATGTCTCGACCCAATCCAAAATGAAGTGATGGTATTGCTGATTTTGAAGCGCCACGCATGTCCTTTAGATCAACAATTTGCGATTTATAGACCGTGCCATAAGCGAAGCCCCGCTCGTGAGCGGATTTATTTAAGATCATAGCGTCCTCCATATCGTACCCAGTATAGGAGATGACCGCAACGATCGCATTGGTACCGTTAGGGAAAGAGTCCATCGCGTATGTGTTGTGGAGTGCAGGACGCACTACCGGGCTTTGACCGGTTTGAAGACGATAGAGTTTGTTGTCGGTTCTGTGTTTCAGAGCCGTAGAAGGAGTTCCCATCGTTTGTTTACCCATCTGGCACTGGTAAATGTTTCGAGGAGACTGGGGAAAAGAAAACTATATGAGTGATTGCATACAACCAACTGAGATGCATGCTCACCTGGTTGAAATCGGAGAACGGAGTAAGATTAGCAAGGATAGACAAGAAATTGGTCGGTGAATGTTCCACATGTGTTGAGACCCCAGACTCGATTTCTTCCGGCGTACATGCAATGTCCATGTATACCTGCTCAAACGAACCAACTTGATCATCGCGCCCATTCGCAAGATACTTCACGGGCCGCATCATCCTAGATCTTGACGCGAACAAAAAGAGACCGGGATACTGTCCACCCTTCGACTCGGGAACAAAGCCAATTTCCAAATCCAAGGGCACTTGGTGTAATCCTTCGGTCTTCCATATACGTAGGTTGGTAGCAAGCTGAGCTGCAACAGTAGGACGAGCCCATCCAATGACTCGTCCATCGAGTTGAACGCACAGATTTTTGCGCCCATCTACTGTGAGGGTATACGCTTGGGTCATGCCATGGGCAACGAGGAGATTGGGGATGTGTGCGACGGTAAGGGGGGCCGTGACAATACGGCAGCTTCGAGATAAATGGTTAAGCAGGCCGCAAGGCGAACCATCAGGAGTATGGACAGGGCACAAGAAACCTAGTAAATAAACAGTTTGAGCGAACGGATCCAGTGAAATGATTTTCACGAAACTCACCCCAGGCCTCAGGTAGCAGTTTACGGACGGTAGTCGTTTTGAGCTCGGCGAAGAACGCACCACGATGGATACATCTGAAATGGCTGATATAACGTTGCCAGTTCAGCTTCTCCGCAACGATAGTAAATCCAGATGCCTGCTGAAGATCGAGACCTGTCGGAGAGACAAGGTTTCCAGTGGCCAGGAAATTCGAAAGCTTGGCGCCGATATCGAAGTTCACCCTGGAGATTACCTTTGTGAAGTACCGGTCTGCGAGGTCATTAGAATAGCTCAAGTAAACACGAACGCGTAGCACTCACTATCGTTGAAGTCGACCTCTACGCCATTTCTCACGTCGGTGTGGATGTTGGTCCGGATGTTGTTCAAAATTTCTTCCATACGCTCCTTGATGATCATCCCGTACAGTGTTCCAGGAAGGAGAACCTCTTGATGTTGAGGCGAATCGGGATTATCAGCGCAGCACGAGCCAGAGACAAGGCCATAGAGCTTCCGTAGCATAAACCTAACGAAACAAAACGTCAGCCGAAGGTCGAGAACATGCATGAACAAGAGGCGCACAAGAGCATTCGGAACTTGTCTCTGGGAGACTTAAGGTGAACAAGAACCATTTTCTGAATTAACCAAGCTCCAATAGCACCGTTCGTCAAATCGTCAGGCAGACCCAGGACCACGCGGAACTTGTCGCCGAGATACTCAAGACATTGCTCGCCAGTCTGCATGCTGAACATCTTGAAGCTGCGCAGCAACAGCTCAACGCGATCCGTCAAGAAGGTGTTCTCGTAGTCCTGCATCATGATGCCCTCGAAGATCTCTTTATCCGAGGCCCCGACGAGAGCTTTGAGCACGAGCATTATGGGTATCACGTACTCTTGCTTTCTCCAGCTGAATCGGAGCATGGCGCTTCCGTTAGAGAGGTAGTGCAGTGTGTTGGTGACGCTGGTCTGGTCGGGACGGACGCAGCGGATCTGGACGGCATATTGAGTGTAGGAGGGGCCGCGATTGCCGAAGGAGGGACGGAGCAGAGAGATGACATGGTTCCGCCGGGGAAGAATGAGATATCGAATGAGACGCTCGTTACCGTTGATAATGAAGTAGCCACCAAATTCTTCGGGCTCTTCGTGGTGCTTGACAAGTTCGGCGGAGGACATGGAGCGGAGGTTGCATCTTACGGACTGGAGCGCTGGTTAGACAGAATCACGAAACTATAAGTTCAAATCGACGTACTCTAACCATAATGGGCACAAGGCCACAGTCTTTGATAATGTCGTGCTGTTTCCCAGAGATGTCGGTCCAGCAGAGTCTGACTGTCATGCGCCCTCGGTAGGAGGTCAAGCGTTCACGGGCCTATCGGTGAAAAATTTAGACAAATTTATAACGACGAAGTAGGGAGATAGACGGGGTAGGACTATTTAATAGTACGGCCGTGCAATGCACGGAGCAGGACAACGTGTTTAAGTGAAGCCTCAGCAAAAGCGCTCACCTCCGTTGGGTAGACTTTCCGCTCCTTTGCTGTCCTATCCTTATCAGGGACCATTGGCCGAGAAACTGATACTTGCTCAATCCATACTAAGCCAATGTTAATACATGTTCAAAAGCCTCATGGTTGAAGAACTCACTCCGCATACGGTTCCCCCATCCGTCTGGTCCACTCTCTGAACCTGCTCTGCCGTCGCCGTCAAACACAACACGCTCTCCAATATCTTTCAGCGCCATATTCATCAGCCCGCGCCCGTCGCCGTCACCTGAAGGCAGACCAGAGTCGTCGAAGAGTGCATTGAAGGATTCGAGATGGGGCGCGACGAACTCGTTGAGGATATTGTATGTCGAGCCGTCCTTTGGAGGATTTCTGAAGGCCTTTTCTCTGGCTAGGGTGTTAAACGTAGGCGTCTTTTTGGCCCGCTCTGATCCATCAGGCATGGCTACACCTCCGTACTGGTTGAGAGGGAAAAGCTAAAGCAGAACGACCAAGTCCTCGATCAATGTCCAAAAAACTTGCACGTGGTCAACGGGGATGAGATCACGGGAAGCGTGGGTAAATAGTGCGGCAGGGAAACATTTGCGGAATTAGAAAGACTTGCGCGAAACGCCGCGGTGCAGGCGTTGTAGTTGTGCGCTGCTCGTCAAACTCAACGATAACGAGTTCCCTCCCCCCTTCTCCTTGCTAAAATGTTTGGAGGCAACGTCTCATCTTCCTGGGCGAATCCACAGCAAAATCAGCAGCAACAACAGCAGCAGCAGCAGCCATCTGCGTTTGGCCAACCCAGTGCCTTCGGTGCCTCAACGGGCGGTCAGTCACTTCCTGCTTTGACTCATTCTTCCACTCATAAACTTCTCCACAGCTTTTGGCTCAACTGGCGCCTTTGGACAACCCCAACAACAACCCCAACAGCAACAGCAGCCCCAGGCAAATCCCATGTTTGGAAATCTAGGCGGCGCTCCGGCTGCTAACACGGGCGGGACAGGTGGTTTCGGTACGCGTTTATTCCTTCATCCGATGTTTCTAATGGTCTTACGGTCGTTCAGGCACGTTTGGTGGCAATACGGCTAACACTGCTAGTGCATTTGGCGCGAAACCCGCGACGGGCTTTGGCGCGTTTGGTGGTGGGACTGGTGCCTTTGGGGGAGGAGCGGGAACTGGCACTTTTGGTGCACCTGCTCCTGCAGCAGGTACATCCGGTACAACAGGTGTTTTCGGGCAACCTGCAGCACCTGCGACCACCAGCGCGTTCGGGAACACAGGTGGCGGTCTTTTTGGAAGCAAGCCTTCTACCGCATTTGGAACTACGAACAGTGAGTCAAGGCCTCCTATCATCAGCGACGTTATTTAATCCTTTTTATTAGCAACAACTCAAACTCATCCTGTCGTGACCACTGGTACAAGTAACCCCCCGTATGCTCCAGTCAACGAGAAAGACTCATCGGGGACGGGTGCTAACCTCCAATATCAAGCGATCGTATGCATGCCCGGGTACTCGGGGTACTCATTCGAGGTTTATTTCTTCCTTCCCATTTTTTGCTTTATATGTTCTTTTAACGCGATCTGTGCTTCTCTAGGAGCTCCGAGTCCAAGATTATGCTCAAGGTCGTAAAACAGCAGGTGCTTTCGGGCAATCTGCCGCGTTCGGACTAGGACAATCATCCACTGGCGCATTCGGTGCCCAGCCAACACAGCAACCCGCCCAACCTGGCGGTATCTTTGGCGGAGGGACCACAAACCCAACAACAAATACTGGATTCGGTGCATTCGGCCAAAACACAACTGCCACACAGCCAGCTGCGACCACTGGAACTGGGACTGGCATATTTGGAGGTGGCGCATTTGGCCAGCCTCAGCAACCTCAACAGCAGCAGACGTCGGCGTTTGGAGCGTTTGGACAACCCCAGCAACAGCAGCAGCAGCAAGCACAAGCACAGCAACAGCCGGCCGGGAGTTTGTTTGGTGGTGGTGCCTTCGGCGGTGGAAATACTGCTGCAAAGCCTTCAACCTTTGGTGGTTTTGGTGGTGGAGGTTTGTCCTTACTTTCCTACTTATTCTCCCCTTTACTGATTCATTGCAGGTCCCACGACGGGAAGCGCTTTTGGTGGAACAACGAGCGCCTTTGGTGGCAACCAACAACAGCAGCAACAACCTGCTCAGCAGCAGGGCGGAGGGATCTTTGGCACCCAGCCAGCCCCGACAAATACAAATACGTTCGGAGCGTTCGGTGCGCCCATCCTTGTTTCTTTGCGTTATAACAGACTCACGCTTTCCTATTTTATGCAGGAGGTGCTTCAAATACATCTAATGCTCTGAAGCCGTCTATATTTGGCGCGACGAGCACTACCACCCAACCCACCACATCTGCATTCGGCGGTGGAGGCCTCTTTGGCGGTCAGCAGCAGCAAAGTCAGCCTCAACAGCAGCAGCAGCAGCAGCCGGGATCTCTCTTTGGTGGCGGCGGTGGGTTATTTGCAACGAATACAAACCAGCAGCAGCAACCGCAACAGCAGCAGGGTACACAACAGCCTGCAGGGTCATGTAAGCACCCTCGTTTTGTTTCCTTCGTGCATATTTTAATAGATTTTCTTAGTATTTGGCACTACGACTGCTACCACTCAGCCAGCTGCAGGTGGACTGTTTGGAACTGGCGGCGGGCTGGGCGGCGGGCTAGGGGGCGGGCTGTTTGGTAACAACAACAACCACCAGCAGCAGCAACAACAACAACAACAACAGCCAGCACAGCAGCAGCCGGGCCAAACTGGCGCCTTTGGTGGAGGGAGCCTTTTCGGCGGCAACAAGCCTGCACTACCCGCTGGCGGCTTGTTTGGAGGCAACTTTGGTGGGCAATCTACGACCACACAGCCGCAACAGCCCGGAAGTCTCTTTTCGAACACCCTCGGTCAGTCGACGACCCAACAGTCGACGCTGGGAGGTCTGTTCAATAACAATAAACCCGCCGCTCCTCTTCTCGGCTCATCAGCATCAGGAAACCAGGGCGGCGGGCTGTTTGGCAACCTCGGCGGTTCCACGGGATCATTCAACGCATCTACAAACAATCAAATCACCCAAGGTGCACTCATCCCGTCCATATCCCAGCCCATCGGTTCCGACCTCCCCATTTTCTCTATGCTCCCTCCCGGCCCGCGCCTCGTCAACCTCGACCAGTCGCAAAAGAAAAAAACTGGCTTCTTCGTGGATGTCCCGACGCGCTCTCCTGCTTCACGTGTGAATCTGGGATATAGTTCCGCGAACTCTAAACTACGTGGGTTCGGGTCGTCGTCAACCATGTCTTCCTCGACGGCCAACACTGATCCTTTCGCGTTCACGAGCGATACGAGCACGCTCAAGTTGGTTGGAGACGGCGGATCGCCGCTGGGTACTAATGGGATTATGAGCCGTAGCTCTAGTGGGCTTGGGAGCGGGGGGCGGCAGAGCGTGAAGAAAGTCATTCTGGATAAGAAGGTCGAGCCGTCAGAGCTGTTCGTCAAGATTGGTTCGCCAGGATCGGGATTGCGTGGCAAGGTTACCTTCAGTCCTGCTCTGAGCATTGCTGCTCGCGAAAAGGAGGCTGCCGATGCCGCCGCCGCTGCCGCTGCGCCGGCGCGCATAGATTCCCCGACGCCTGCGGGCCGCATGCAGCGCACCAGTCCAAATAAATTCACAGCACAGAACACACAGAATCTTGGTCCCGGCAATGCCGCCGGTGAGCAGGACGGGGATATCCTTGAAGAAGGCGATTACTGGGTGAAACCTAGTCTCTCGACTCTCAAGAAAATGGGACATGAGCAACTGTCCTCCTTTGAGGGGCTCACCGTTGGTCGCGTCGGGTATGGGGAGATTCAGTTCCTGCAGCCTGTAGATCTCACTGGTCTTCCACGACTTGGCTCTCTGCTCGGGGGTGTCATTCGCTTCGAGGACAAGGAGTGCAGTGTTTACCCGGACAGCGAAGACGTCGACAAACCGCCCCCAGGGTCTGGTCTCAATGTCAAGGCACGTATATCCCTGGAGCGCTGCTGGGCAGTGGACAAGGCGTCACGCGAACCAATCAAAGATGAGAAGCATCCCAGTGCGGTTAAACACAAGAAGAAGCTGATGAACATGCGGGATACGCACTTCGAGGAGTTCACTATTGCGGATGGGAAATGGATATTCACCGTGGACCATTTCTAGACTCCGGGCTATTTTTCTAGGCCATGCCCGCAGGTGGCCGTGTTGGATTTGTAAAGAGGAGGCTTGATCCGTTTGCTGTTAGTGTTTTCCTCGGCTATCCACTTGTTTTCCTTCCATTTCTCTCCGAGGTTGTGAGATATTCCTGCATATTATTTCTTTTAGTAGTTACATAGTCGTATAGTACCGTAGCAATACCAGCCTTCCATAGGAATACCAGCCCTCCATGTACGTAGCTATTGATAGTGAATGCGACCTGCATGAATCTGGCCCCGGAAATTTGCAAAGATTATATGGTCCGGAGTGCGGCAGGTGCGGCCCGCGGAAGGAAACGGAAGATCTTGGCTGTTTACGTGGGAACTTTTTGCGAGCGTCGCGGGTCGCCCCGGTGATGTCAGGCCTCAAAAGACGCAGGCCATGACGAAAGACAGGATTATTTCAAGCACCATTGGAAACTCCGAGCATCTCAAAAGCAGGAGCCTCGCCATCGCACATCTCGCAACTATCCTACTCGCTCTCCTACAGAAATCATGAAGGCGAGCTCCTAGATCTGTACTTATCCCTTGTTTATTGACTCGCTTTCAGGTCCTCACAGACCAGCAGCTCCGCGACCACGCAGCTGCATCTCGCCGTGGTGCTCTTGAAGGCGCACTCGGTAGTGGAGCAGTCGCACTTGCTGGATCCCTATATGCCCACCGTCATTCTGCAGCTTACCGCCGTCTACCACTGTCCTTGAAAACTCTCGGAGCTATCATCATTATGGCACCGTGCCTGTCAATTCAGGCAGAGCGCCGTGGTCTGGAATACGATCGGTCGCAATGGTGGGTTGTTTTTGTTTTTGTTCAGTTAGATGGCCGCTCATTTTACGTGCAGGGAGGGCGACAGTATCCGTGTGATGGATGAGAAGATCCTCCAGGAGGAGAAGCGATGGAAGGAGCTGCCAATGAAGGAGAAGATTGCGGACTGGTCAGCACGTCACCAGTACACATTGATTCTCGGCGGGTGGGCGGGAAGCTTGGGTGTCGCTGGTGCCATTATTTCCCGTCAAAAGTGTGTTTTCTGTCTTTCTTATCGCATGCCTTGTCTGACCGGTAACCTGCGTTTAGATACCAGACCTATGCTCAAAAAGTGAGATTCATAATACACTACGAATACCCCGATTCTCACACGACCTGCTTCTCTAGATTGTCCAGGCCCGTATGTGGGCTCAAGGGCTAACGGTGGGCCTTCTTATTGTTGCCGGCGCTTTAACGCAATCACGACGTGCAGCCATGATAAAAGAGGTGCGTTTCCCTGTTTTCAAGTCCAGCTCGCAGTTTTTCTAAATATACCCCAACTTCTTACAGGGACACCAGGACCACTCATGGCGAGAATTGGTAAGCCGGCCATCTATGTCATTCTTGCAATAGCAGTTCTGATCCTTCTTGTCATCAGCTCGAACAACAAGAGCGGGACCGTCTCCTTGCTGACAAGGAGAAGGCTGCTACTCCGGTTTCTCAAGGACGGGAAGCTTTCAGCGCTAGATATAACGAAACTTGAAGTCGGCAGGATCGCCTGAAAATCTATAATCTATTTTATGAACTCATATACGTGCCTCCGTATATGAATGTAACATTTGTATCGTATCTCGTCTCCCTAATATATAAATAGACAGCAATATTTACGTTGCTCTGGTCCACTTTTACTACTGCTCTCTGAGATTCGACGAGGACACATTTTTTAGAAGGACTACATAAGGCGGTGGCGGTTTTTCTCAATTTTGATACCTTCGATTTTAATTTTGAAGTTAAGATTGACCCTCTGAGTCTTGGTCAGAGTCATTCGATTGTCTTCGTCGCAGGCTCAAGCGCGTTCGAGTCACGTGCAGGAAATCAGTAAGTCGGGCCAATGGCCGACGCCGCATTCCTCAGACTGACACCATCGGTTTCCTGCTCAGCTGAGCAAAGATTTGCTGACAATGCCTTTATCGAAGCTTCATCTTCCCTGTATATATGTCTTCCGCATAAAACATTACATCACTATCCTTCCCTTCTTCGCTGTCGAATAATCTGCCTGCCATGACCTCATCCTCATCCTCGACGATATCTCATCTGCCAAAACCGCTCGTGCTTCCTATCCAGAAGGAAGATCTGGACACAATCAATGCTCATCTGTCACCTCTGACCCCGGAAGACATTCTGAAATGGGCTATCGAGTATCTCCCTGGCTTGTATCAGACAACAGCCTTTGGCCTCACTGGGCTCGTCGCGATCGACATGCTCTCAAAAATAACCTCATCGCCACCGCCATTAATCTTCCTTGATACATTGCATCATTTCCCCGAAACCTATGAGCTGGTGGAGGAAGTAAAAAATAAATACAATGTGTCGATACACGTATACAAGCCGGAAGGAACAGAAACGACCACGGACTTCGAGGCGAAGTATGGCGAGAAGTTCTGGGAGCGGGAGGAAGATTCTTATGACTTTGCAGTGAAGGTACGCCATATCTCTCTTGACAAGTTTTTTGTAATGACCCAGTACGTACTCCAGGTGGAACCTGCACGGAGAGCTTACGAGCAGTTGGGTGTAAAATCAGTGATCACCGGTCGTCGCGCATCACAAGGAGGAGACCGCGCCTCACTGCAGCCGCTAGAGGTTGATTCAACAGGGCTTCTCAAGCTTAATCCCCTATTCGCATGGAATTTCTCACTCGTAGAGTGGTATATCAACGAAAATAATGTACCCCGGAACAAACTGCTTGACCAAGGGTACCGTAGTGTGGGAGACTGGCATAGCACCAGTAAGGTGGGAGAGGGGCAGGATGAGAGAGCCGGGAGGTGGGCTGGGAAGGAGAAGACTGAGTGCGGACTCCACAAGGATTATTTCGCCATGAAAGCACAGGCGAAGCTTGCAGGTACGTGTGGTCTTATCAGCGATCTACTTCTCCGCCCCGAACTCATCGGCGCGTTATAATTCGATTCACTAGAGCGCGGGATACCCATTCCCACTGCGTAAACTTCGCACTTAGTGACCTCCTGTATACGATCACGTCTGTCGTGGTTGTTGGTATGTTCTAATAGTTGAAATGCCTTCCTTCCACCATTGATTATACACCGCCTTACGATAGCATTCCTGTCTAGTATTGTGCTTCTCTCGGATTAATAGAATATGATTGGCACGCCTTACACCAACACAGCTTCTTGTGTCTTCTCGTCCTGTTTATACCGACCTTTCCCTGCAACAAAGACCACACCGACTCTCCGACATTCATGCGGCGACCAATATCGCGTCAGGTGATCTACTAATTGATAGGTCGGCAAACGTCTTGACTTATCCCAATTAACGCGGAGTCCCACTTGTATGATGAACATGTTCAAAAGGTACATCAGGGCAGTACTTCGTCTTTCTAAAGCACTCCACTTCTCTTCAACACCTCCCCGCCGCTCACGTCTGCCAAAGAACTTTTTCAACTGTAGTCTCCCGCCTGTGTCTGTTGTAACACCCATCAAAGGAAAACCTCCTCCTGATTGTGCAGCTCTCGACGCAGCATTAGTTGCCACCTATATGTCTATCAAGTGAGACGTAATGAATCCACAATATCTTCAATGAAATCCTAATTTTTGAACGGTGTACAGGCCTGATTTTGGGCCGAACGGGGCCATGTTCCCGCCTCTTCCTAATATTAACTCACCGGATATTAAACAGCAAGTGTTCACGCACCGCAGCTTGTTCGGTCGTCCCACCCATATTTTTGAGGACCATCCAAGCGATCCAAGCCCTGATAATGAGAAGTAAGCAACGGTATCTGAGCGTTAAATATATAACGGCCAGCCGCTTTACGATCGTTATCCGATGACTGAGAGTATATACGTAGGTTCGAGCATCTCGGCGACACTGTCCTAGGGCTATGTGTTACTAGCCTCTTACTAGACATGTATCCCGGCCTTCGGGTGGGGCCATCTACCGTAAGGATTTTTTTGTGGCGAATGTGTGTAGTGTGGCGCTGAAATACTCGTGTTTTTTTTAATCCAGAAAATCCGGGCACTAATTGTTGGGAATGCAACTCTAGCTGACATGTAGGCCTGCTGCTGACATCCTCCGGGACGCCTCTGTTAATAGCTTTTCCATTAGTTCCGTGAGGTATAACCTTCCGGCGCGTCTACGCTTGCACCAAGCGCAGGCGATCACCCTCCGCGCTTCTATGAATGTCCAAGGTACGTACCCGTTCTGTATGCAGTTGAACTTTTTTCCTGACAAGATATGGGGTGCAGCCGACGTCTTTGAGGTAGAAAACTATTTTCCCGGCTTTATATATGGCTGACAACTTGCCGACGCCACAGTCATTCATCGGCGGCTTATACCTTGATCAAGGCCTTGACGCTGTCAGAAATTGGCTTTATCCTTTATTCACCCCCTACGCTCATGCAGCGTATCAGGCTGTTCGTCAGCAGCATGGCTTACCGGCGCTTCCCACCCCATCGTCATCCCCGCGCCTTAGCCCCGCCGTGGAAGACGCCCACATGATGTCCGACGCATCCAGCACCACCATTGGGCACCTCGCACTGTTCAACCAGCAGCTGCAGAAGAAGAACCGCGAGGTCGAGTGGATCTATTCGGACGGGGGAAACTCTGGAGATAACACATACACCAATCCCGGGCTTCCTGACGGCGAGTTCGTGATGGGGACCAAGACCACGCCGGTTTGGTATGTCAAGGTCATGGTCGACAAAGTGCTTTACGGTCGCGGGAAGGGCAACACCAAGAAAGCGGCTAGGAACGAGGCTGCCAAGGAAGGACTCGAGAAGATGGGAATCTTCGTCTAGTGAGTAACGCCTCCTTATATCTGTTTGTTTGTGAGCAGTTCCACGAAGCTATTTACTGGCACTGTTGGCATCTCCAAATTCAATCACTAGAAGCTAAATGTGTACTGAACCCCCCATGCAGATCTTCACATGCTTGACCGTTGGAGCTTAGCATGGTCTCTCCAGACTTGTGCTGGATGCTTGCAGCTAGCTCAGGTGTGTAGAGTCTGTGAGTGGGGCAGGGCTCGGCTTGGGATATCCACATGATACTCTGGGGAATGTAAATTTGGGCATCCATTTTCGTTTGATTCTCGCTCTTGAATTTTATCCTGTACTTATATTTTGCGACTATCTGCTGTACATATCTGCGTACGGTTTGGCTGAATAGCCTTATCTCTACATCTTGTTATCCTTCGATACCTGTACGATAAAATGGCGGAGTGTAGTACTATAAATTATTATTCGTGCTGTTGGTTATACATTGGAGATTCACCTAAATATTTATATAGTGAGTATAAAGAGCATAGTCCAGGGGACAACTGTGCCCAACGGCCCCACGCCTGAACCTGCATGTAACGGCATAGCGCACATTTCGGGGACCCTAACGACATCAGGAAACATTGCGAAGCACCTTAGAGACCCCAAATTCACACCGGCACGGGATCAACTCTTGCCGTTCTCAGAGTCTGCAAGTCAGACACGATGTATGCATGTGATAAGATCAAATAAAATCTATCAATAATCCAGGATATTTCAAGAAGGAAGGCTCGTAAATAATGCAGATAACGAAAGCGTACGTGATGTATGTAACTGCAAGGGCGGGCAGGTCGAAGTAACTTAACGGGGGGAGGGCATTAGCATGTGCGGGATAAAACTGATATATACAAGACTAGGGGATAGGTCAGACCACTTATGCGGACCCGGTTGAGTAGTAGCGCCATGCGAAGTAAGCACCCAAAAATGCCAGAGGGACAAAGTACATCATGCTGCAAGGGAAGAACCGGAATATCAGCCGTGAGCAACGTAAGAAGGTGGGCGTAAGAGACGAACTTCGATCCTTGCTCAACAGCGCCAGCTACACGGGTTGCCTGTGCGGCAGCTGCACCTGACTTCAGCTTGAGACCCTAGTGATGACGAAGTCAGTATGTAGTAATGATGGTTCGCGCGGAGGGGGCGGGCGGAGGCACTCACGCTACCCTTTTCGAACTCCCCAACGAGCATTCCAGGCAGCAGAGCGCGGGCCTCGTCAGAGTGGCCAACATCCTCGAATGCCTCCGTCGCGTCCTGGCCTGTATGAGAGAAAGACAGGCAGTTGAGCACAACCTGTGTCAAAATGATGCGGTGACCATATGCTGCCACGTACCGGCCTCGGCAAGCATGACCTCGTCTCCTCCAGGATGCTATTGGGGAATGAAAATGTTCAGAGCATTGCGACGGCCGATGTTGCAGTAGCCCGCACCTCATCCAAGAACTTGGTGACATCGTAAACTGTAGACAAAAATCGTCAGACAAAACGGAGGGATGTGATTGGTCGACGCGTACCCTTCTCGTGAATGAGGATGTAGAACTTATCCTTGGTATTGTTCGCCCGGAGCTCATCAAGGGTGACAATTTTCGAGTCGGCCATTATGTATGGAGGGAGAGGACGACGCTAGTGAAGGGAGTCCGTCTAAATAGCAATGGAAGAGGAGGCGAGATTGGGGACCTAGGTTCAAAACAGTGATGACCTTATAAAATAAGAGAATTTCCCACGTGCTGCTATGATACGACTAATGGAGCTTCAGCATTTTCCGATTTGCAGAAAATTTTGACACTGCTCCGAGGCTCTAAGTATTGCTGGCTATGCCTAAGCCAAGTAACCGGTAAGCCGCCCAGCTCGCAACTGAAGAAGAGGATGGCGGGGGGAACTCATTTCAACTATGGTGTAAGAAGATGCCGCGATGCACAGATGGCCAAATATTGATTACACAGCACGGAGCTCGTAGGATCACAAAAAAAATAGCATTGGTAAAAAGAAAATACAAATACATAGATAAATGTGCGCCCGCTTTAGTACTCGAATGGCCATGTTGTAGCTAACAAGAAGCTGGACATTCAAGCGTGGAGCAGGCACCATAAATCTTCCACATCACAAGTAGAGGTAACGAAGGCATGGAGAGCCGTGTTCCTAGGCATTCGCAAGTGGGTCAATGAGAGAGGAAAAGAAAGGTCGGACGGGGAGAAGAGAGAAAATTCGATGAATTGGAAGTAGGCTGTCGTCCTCAACAGTGACGGGCAGCGGCCGGCGTGTTGCGGCCGCAAGTCAAAGTCGAGTTGAACAAAAAAGAAAGCAAATTTCGCGAAATTTATGCACAGAAGGTTTTAGGCTCCGATTTAAATAAGAGCAAACAGACGCACTCAATGATGGTGGCTGGCGTGGCGGGTGCCGGCTGACATCCCTGCTTTCCACTTCCACCATCAAGTCTCCCGCGCTGCCTAACGCGTTGCCCGCCCACCATGCAAGACGACACCGCAGACATCCTCGCGGAGCGTACTATGCCTCTGATCCGCGAGAAGCCCGGCAGATGGTCTGGTATTTCCTCCTCAGTCAAGGCGGCTTTCGTCATAGCCTGCCTTCTGGTAGTCTACATGCTGGTTATGCGGGTCCGGGAACACGTACTGAGGTGGCGGGAACGGTCGTATAAATTGTAAGTCATAGCCTTTACATTCAACCGGGTTCATCTCTCACAGTGTGACGCGTCTTTTCAGGGCTATGCGGAGAAGACATGGCATCCCTGACTACGACCATAGGCCCTTCAATGTCGCCTATGCCGATGTAGTTCAGGCACGCCGCACGACCGAGCCTCTGAAGAAGAGATCGAAGCCAGCAACACCAGCGTCCGTAGGTGACGGAGCACAGACGCTTCCTAAGCAAAACGTCCGACAGCGCCCGGGTATTATTACTTTAGCTTGCCTTGCGATGACCTATCTGACCATACTTTTGTGATCTTAGGTGGCCAGTCAAGCACTCCTGCATTCCCAGGAACATACAATTCTTTCGTGGACAATGCTTTCGCGTCCACCTCAGGTCATGACGGTAATTAGTAGGTGCTATGACAGTTTCGCTTCCGAAGCCCGGCTTATGTAATTACCAGCTCCTCCCGTTTTCCTGCAACTGGTCAAAGTTCTACGGGCAATCCAAGAACAACTCAAACCTCCGACGTTAGCCTACAAAAGGCTGGGCCATCTCGTCGCTTCAGCCGAAAGAACATCAGCATTAACGGTGATCTCGACGGAAAGAAACGTAGTATCGATGAGCAAGAAACTGATGAGCACGATGCTAAGAAGCCCAAGGTTGATGGGGATGAGTTGATAGACGGCGATGAGGACGCCGAGTGGGAAGAATACCGGAGTGACGGGCCCCGTGGCTCTAAGCGCGGCCTCGGCGACGAAGAGGAAAACAATGAAGAGGTACAGTCGAAGCGGACCAGGGACAAGAGACCTCGGAAAGTTTCTTTGGAAAAGCAAGCCCCAGGCTACCAAGAGATGGACATTGACGGAGAGGAAGACGACGAGGTCGCCGAATTGAAGGACAGGTCGCGTGGCAAAAAGCGTGATCGTGCAGAGGCAGGGTCTACCTTTGGAGGAGACGAGAGTGCCCCGGAGCTTGATGAGGATGATCTTAAGGCCATGAGACGGCGAAGAAAGCGAAGGACTGTGTCGAAGAGAAAGTCTGACGCAGGTAGCGTTGCACGTGGCAAAAAACGTGATCGTGACGCTGAGGACGCCGACAGCGACCTGGAGAACGACGATGAAGTGGCACTCAAGTCGGCGCGCAAGAAGCGTGGCAAGAGAGTATCACAGGCCATGCACCGAGAGGACGACGATGGGCGAGAAGGCAGCGACATGTCATTGGACGAGTCTCTTTCATCGTCAAAAAGCCGAGCTAGGCAGATTGGAGATGAGTGGGAGAGCAACGGCGTCAAGTATAAGATTGGACTCAACGCTCAACGTCTTCGTCAAGCTTTAGTTAAGAAGGCAAGGCACAAATTTGTTATGGTAAGTCTTTTCATTCTGTAGGCAGATCGTCGAATAACCAATCCATCAACAGCCGAAGGACTCTCAACATCCCGACCGTAATGAGAATCTGGAAGTTTTTGTAGAAACTTGGCTCACAGAAGAAGAGTATGAAGACGCCAAAGCTCATCACCTGCTGGCATGGCAAGACTCCCCTAAGCAATCTGCTGAACCTGATCATCTTTCGTTAGATACAGTATGTTTCATTCGATCACTGTTCTTGAGAGTTGATGCTAACGATATTTTAGAAACAGGTGCCCCGCACACCAGCTCCAGGTGGGAAAAATCTTCTTTGGGGCTCAACACCTTCAACTCCTGGTGGTTCCCCCGTGTCAAATTCTCCCAGTCTGAATAGTCCCGCGGGTATACCTCCCGGCAGGCAGGTGGCCATGCGTGATCCATATCGCTCTTCAATCGCCGGTACTGTCGGTCTGCGGCTCAACCCATTCGAACAACCACAACGGGTAACTACTCGTCGAATAGCATCCGCGGCACGCGCGATGAATATCGCGTCCAACACAGCGGTGTCCGCAGGTCTATCTGACTCCACAAATGGCAGCCCTCGCGTCTTCCGGACATTCTCGAAGTGGGAAAAACAGGATCTCGAAGCAAAGGCGATGATGAAGATGCGGGAAGCAAATAAGAAAAAAGAGGCTGAGAAGGAAGCTAAGCTCAAGGAGGAACGCGACAAGGCTGAAAGAGAGAAGGCGGAGAAGGAGCGGATTGCAAGAGAAAAGGCTGAGAAGGAGCGAAAGGTGAAGGAAGCTCAGGATGCTGCAAAGCTTGCTGTTGCGAAACCTGGCGATTCTCAGCAACTACCACAGGAGACAAAAGGTTTACCATCATATAGTTTCACGAAGCCTGCCGCAACACCCGTGCAGCCCACTGGCGATGCACCGAAGCCTAGTCTCTTCGGCTCATCTCTCGGCGCATTAGCATCCGGTTCAACTAGCGCTAAGCCCGATGACAAGGCTGCGCAAAAACCCCCTACCTTCCCTCCTGCTGCTCATTCGTCAACCTCCACGCCTTCTTTCTTTGGCGGTAACACATCTACTGCTTCTGCGCCATCTACTTCCAACGCATTCGGTGGCTCGGCACATTCCGTTCCTGGTGCTCAAAAGACCGAACAGCCCAACCCAACATCGGCGTTTGGCACACCGGCAGCCTCAAATGCTCCTGCAGCTGCTCCTTCGAGTGGCACTACTAAGCCAGTGTTCTCTTTCGGTCCTTCTGCATCACAGGCCCCGAGCGGCGAGAAAAAGAAGGACGAGCAGCCGGCAGTGGCACCTAGCTCAGGTGGACAATCCCTACTTGCGCGTATGGGTGCTCCTCATCCTTTCGATCAATCGAAAGCTACTTCAGCGCCTTCTCAATCACAGTCCACATCTAGTTTCAGCTTTGCGAAGCCTGATGCTCCTAAAATATCTGCTCCAGCAGCCCAGCCTTCTGCGTCTACCCCTGCTGCTGCTCCGTCTTCCGGTCTGAAATTTAATTTCGGTTCAGTTGGGAAATCGTCCGCTACTCCCTCCCAGCCTGCGGCTGCTTCCTCTTCATTAAATGGTGCTCTTGGTACGGATGCATCGAAAACTACTGCATCGACCCCGTCATCCTTCGGAGGATTTAAGGCGTATGCACCTCCTGGAGAAGCGAAGAAGGATGACAAAGATGCTGCAACTACTGCCACAACGGCGCCGAAGTTCAGCTTTGGAGGACCGCCTTCGAGCTCTGCCTTCGGAGCATCATCTTCGGGTTCTTCTGCCTTTGGGGCACCATCGTCGGGTTCTGCCTTCGGTGGTGCACCATCTTCGGGCTCTGCATTTGGAACATCATCGTTGGGTCTTACTTTTGGATCATCAACATCGAACAATGCATTTGGTTCATCATCATCCGGTTCTACCTTTAGTGCCAAGCTGGCCGCTCCAGCGTCTGGAGCTCAATCTACCGATTTAACAGGTAAATCTGCTGTCAGTGCATTTGGAAATATCGGTGGCAGTGGGACAACGATGGGTACAACACCGCCGTCTACAGATGCATCTGATAAATCTGGCTTTTCATTTGGATCGACCGGAGGTACCGCATCACCGTTTGGTGCAGCAGGACAATCTAAAGAGCCTACTAAATCTGCCTTCAGTGGGCTGGGAAACACCGGTAATAACACGCAGACAGCATCTTCGCCTTTCGGGACATCTGGTGCCTTTGGTGGAGGAGGCGCTTCCAATATTTTTGGAGGATCAACCAACAAGCCTGCAGAACCTGCTGGGTCGAAGCCGACGTTCTCATTCGGCACACCGACTGCCCCTTCAACTACTCCCAGTAGTAACAACGCCGCGGAGACACCCAAGACCGGGTTCTCATTCGGTAGTAGCAACGCTGCGACAACAACACCGACCACAGCCCCTGCTGCTTCTGGGGGCTTGGGGTTCTCCTTCAAGTTCGATAACGCGTCGACACCTCAGGCTTCCCCCTTCGGTGCGCCTGCTGCGGGCCAGTCGATGTTCGGCAAGCCATCAGGCGGCCCAAGTGCCTTCGGCTTCGGTCCTTCGTCCAACACCAATTCCACTACCACCCCCGCCACCCCTGCAGGTGGCTTTTCCTTTGGTAATGCTCCTACCGGCGGGCAGCAGCAACAGTGATTAAATAAATATCCGTCAGACTTATTGGTCGGCCTTGCAGGTTGATTAGACTGTTATTCTCGTGCTCAGTACATATATTCCTTGACAGGCGTTGACATCAATTTTTGTTTTGGACCATCTCATGATCAGTAGTGTACATAACGTGCCCATACATAATGGATTTGTACCATCAGCACCTTTATTCTCCTTTTCATTCCATCCGTCTTTCTTTTCACATTCTGCTTATTTCTGAAGATTGAGCACCAGCGATGACTTGCAAAATAAACTAGCGAAGACTTACGCAAGCGGTGTTGGGGTTAGCTTCGAATTTGAATTTGTCGCGTGATGCTCTTATACCCCAAGTTGAAGCTGAAACTACCAATTCGACCAACTCGCTTCCCCGCCTGTTAGAGGCTAATGACAACGCTGGACGTACTGGCTCTGTTCTACTCTCTTGTATAATTGCTCTTATAGAGCCCACGACTTAAAGGGCCTACGGACCGTGAAGTAAGTTCGACGCCCTAGGGCAAACCATGCTTTCTTACAGTACGACAACACCTCGCCCCCGCCCACCGGCTAAAGCACGTCGGTCTACGTCTAACTTAAAGGCTTCTGGGACACCACCTCCGGCCTATGCATCTTCATTTCCGCTCCTCGCTGAGCATCACAATCTAGATGCCCTGCTTGGGTCTCCGATGACGGCGACCTTCCAGATGGTGGGGTGGGAGGCCTCTCCGATGAAGGAAGACATGGATTGGGTGAATGAGAAATCACGCCAGGAGCTAGCAGAGCTTCTCGTCAAAGCTGATGGACTCATTAAAGAACGGGAGAAAGGTATGAAACGCGTACATTGTGTCTCATTTGGTGGTAATAAACCTTTGAACGTATTTCATAGAGCTTGGTGTCACGTCTGCAGTATGCAAGAACCTCTACGAGAGTAATGTGACTCTCCAGACAAAGCATCAGGCACTTGTGGCGCGTCTCCCTATCTCTCCATCACAAACCGCCTCTCCGGAATTCAGTTCCTCCACGTTGCCTCTCACATCCTCTCGAGAAAATGCCACCCTTGACGTATCTACACCGGAATCCGTCTTTGGGCCATATGGATCTTCACGTCCATCCACTTCCAGGCATCATACGCGCAAGATCTCCATGTCTACCAATGACATATCTCTTCTAGCAGATCAAAATGCTGAGCTCTTGCATAAGCTTGAGAAGCTTGAATCGGGGGCAATATCTGCTGATCAGGCCGGAAGGCGCGAGCTCAAGAGGTTGGAGAAGGAGATTACATTCCTCAGGGAAGAGCTGGAGAAGACCCAGGCGAAGAGCGAGGAGTTGGAGCAGAAGACAAAAGACAGCTTTGGGCGAGGGTCGGAGAAAGCTGTAGAGGAAGTGTGGAGAAAAAAGAAGAGCAGGGAGGCTAAATTTAAGAAGATGCGGGATCTTGGTCGAGATTTCAGCAGCGAAGGTAGCCATGAAATCCGGAATTTTGCACCAGACGGTTCATTATTTGGAGGACCGTCCACAGGTTCCTCATTCTTCCCGACTTCCAATCCAGATACTTATGCGGAACACGAGAATTTCACGGCAGAACCTCTTAATCCGTCTCTCCATCCCGAGCATGCGATCATTTCCCAGCTATTGGGAAAGATTCAGGAGCTTGAAGCCGCAAATGCACGTATCGTGGACAAGCAGCTTGAGACAACCAATCAGCTGCAGGCAGTTCAGCGGGAAACGGAGAATATGGCGAAAGTATATGAATGCTTGGTTGATCCCAGTGAGGTTCAGCTGGAGCTCGAAATGGACGATATGAATGGTCGGAAATCCGTCTCATCGACGAATGAGACCATCAGATTCCGGAGCTTTAGACGGAAACTCGATAACGAGCTGACTTTGGCCACTTCGACGCAAAAGAATATCCATCAACATGATTTCAGCAGCTCTTTCAGAGCACGAAGGTCTGTTATTGGTCTCTTTGACGAGGGAAACATGGAGGGAGAATCATCAAACCAGGCGAATGTAACAAATCCTCTCGACCTTCCTGTTCCTTTCCCCACTGAGATCCCTTCTATATCATGGAATGGTATTAATCATCGTGCATCTTTCTCACTCGGAGGTCACAAACTCAATTCCCCGACCCTCTCCACCCTCGACATCTTTTCCCCAATGCTTTCACCTGCGGGTGGCAGACCACCAACTTTAGAAAGTGAACTCGGTAATGAGTTTACGGAGAGCTGGGGTATAAATGCGGGCAATCATCATCTACGAACCACCAGTCTTAGTGACTTTAGCCAGTTCTCCGCTCTATCGTCTCCTTCTCCATTGCGATCGCCCCACAGTGAAACTCTCGGGGCCTCTAGCATGATCATCGAACAAGGCAGTCTTCTAACATCAGTTGCACAGAGCAGTGGTCCTCATCTATCTGTAGAGCCTTCGACTCCTGGCGCACAGGACAGCGCCCGAGGATCAGCTGCGAAATCTCCTCGTGCCGAGCGTATGTCACAAACGATCCGTTCACGTACAAGGCGATGGACCAATGGAAGATTGTCCGATATTCTGACTGGAGATGCCACCGGTTCTGCTGAAGATGGAACATCTGCTTCTCTGCATGGGTTGATTCCAGATCGTTTAGCGAATGCTATCGACAACATGGTAGAGAGCTTCACAGGAGCCATCGCACTTGACAAGCCCACAGAACAGCCACATATCTCATCGCCGACAGAAAGTCCCAAGAACGTTAAGGCAGTACAGGTACATAACAATAATTCCATGCCCAAGAGCGAAAAGCATAGCATTGGTGCTATCTTGCTGGAGCTGTGGTTATGGCTACAATTCGCTATCATTATTCTAGTCTTTTTATGGGCTATGGCGAAGCGGGGTCCCAAGTCTATGCTGTTTGATGCCGAGCAGAGGAGGGCTGTCGCAAGACGGAGCTGACCAGGGAACTGATTAGCGGCACCGACTTTGATTTTCGCTATGTATTTCCATATTAATTTCGATACCCATACTTTTGATGTACTTCTCACTATTCTTCAATGTATCGTAATGATTGTGATGCGGTATATTGTCCACGGTGCCATCTTAATTCCAGCGTCTTTACATTATATATTACTTGAAGTTAAGTATACGTAGTGCGCGAGAGCACGCAACGCCGGACGCCGACGGGTTCTGAATGCGACTCATTGTCACGTGTTCGAGGGACAATGTTATCGGAATAGCTTTTTTCTTCCGTTGCAGCACACTCGTTTCTTGCCGTCCTTATCCTCGGACATGAGTTCGTCTTCATCATCAACCAGCGGGAGCCCGAAACCTTCCTCTCCTCCGCAATTAAAGCGAAAACGGGTAGTCGAAGCTACAGTCGCGTCGGACAGTGAAGACTCAGATTCAGACGCAGCCGACGAGACTCCCGCTGTTGAGGAGCCTGCTCTTTCTCATGCTGAACGGAGACGACAGAAGAAAAAGGAACAACTAGCGAAGAAGGAAACTAAAGACGAATCTGCATCTAAAAAGCGGAAACTAAAGGATGGCACTGCTGCTCCGGCATCCTCTGGTCTAGCAAAACGACAGAATTCTGTCTGGGTCGGCAATATGTCCTTCAAGACCACGCAAGATAATCTTAAAATATTTTTTGATGGTGTTGGAGAGGTTACTCGGATACATATGCCGACGAAAGCTCCTAATGGTCCCGGCATGAAGCCGGAGAATCGTGGGTTCGTTCTTTCACAACTTCGTTGGTTCTCCCCCGTGTAACCTTTTTTTAATTTCAGATTCGCATATGTGGACTTCGCTACTCCTGAAGCCAAAACTGCTGCTATTGCTCGCTCAGAGCAACCTTTATTGGGGCGTAAGTTGCTGATTAAAGATGGTGAGTACGATTTCTCAAGACGTTTGTTCCTTCTCTTATATAATCTTCGTGTCTTCAGGGGATGATTTCGTAGGGAGACTTGCGCCTCCCGGTGGTGACGCTACAGGAGATGTGACACATAAAACGCATTCTAAGACAGCGCAGAAGATTTTAAGGGTTCAGAAACAACCCCCTGCTCCTACTCTGTTCATCGGAAATCTAGGCTTCGAGACTACGGAGGACGCGATTCGTCAATTACTTGAGATGCATCGTGATGCGCCTAAAAAGAAAGGCAAAGGCAAAGAAGAAGGGAGTGACGAAGAGGAGGAAAAGAAGCCGAAGGAGGTGTGGATACGAAAGGTTCGCATGGGGACATTCGAGGACAGTGGCTTATGCAAAGGGTGTGTTCCCTTTCTCAGTTGTAATTTTGACGTCCGCTAATCAGTAGTTTCCTGCAGTTTTGCCTTCGTTGATTTTATGACCACCGAGCACGCGACGTCTGCGCTTATAAACCCCAAAAACCATCACTTGAACGGCAGAAACCTTGTCGTGGAGTATGCAAGCGCGGAGGCCGTGCGTCGTGGTGCACCCAAAAGCAGCAGGCCTATAGAAGCCGGGGCTGGACATAGGCCATTTTCGGGCGGTCAAAAATTCAAGCGTTCTGAGCCTCGGCAGTCTCGAGATGCGCCTCCATACAAAGCAAGAGCCGATGAAGCTCATGCGGAAATGGATGTTGCGGACGCTGCAGATGATCAAGGCGATGGTTCATCAAAGCCGAAATGGGGTTCAGGTGCGGACAGCACGACAAATGGCGGTAAAAATGCAGTGCGGCACAAGGGACCTAGGGTACGACCAAAACCTGGTGCTGCGCTCGCTCTTGCGAAACGCGAATCAGCAGCCATTTTGCCCAGTCAAGGGCAGAAGATCACCTTCTGATGTGCTCCTTGCCTTTATCTGTGTATGTAGCTATTGACCGGAAGCATTTTACGGAAACCTTTATCTTACTCTGTTTGCGCGCACTATATGATTCAGCTCACAATTATGATATTGGATATAGTCGTTGGTTATTATAGGCCTTGTTGCAATGTATCATTTGAGTACGAGACACTTTGGCCGATAAAGTGATCTGCTCTCCACTCTTCAATTTGGATTGTGCGGATGCTGCCCACTAAAGCTCTCATGAGGAATTCAAGTTGATATCGGACATCCAGTCTTCGTCATCATTGCATCTGGACCAATACTGCTGATGCTGCGTGAGCCTTTTATTGTCCTTGGTCTAATACCTGAGAAAGGGCTGGGAAGACGAAACGTTGTGGGTGTGCTTGTCATACGCTTTATTCAATGAACGTATTGATTCGACCATCTTTAGCTCACGAATCTGCGAACGGCCATTCATGTCGATAACTTTTTACCATCATCTAGAATATCAATTATGTACTTTACAAGATCGAATTACTGCCGTGTTGTATTGATATCACATTCTGTGCGCTGTCGTGACCATGGATAACCTAATACACGAGTCTCTTCGGAGACCCCAGGTTGTTGGATAGTATGCTAATGAAAAACCTAAGTAACGCAAGTCGAAAAGCGTGTATGTGATAATTAGGAAAATCAGCGTGTAAAAACCTCCCAAATAGAAGAAAAAGAAACACCCCTCAGTCATCCAAGCAGCGCATGTGAATGCGACCATCGATCCATATCGCAGATCATGAATCTTCCTCATCCTCCTGGACCATCCCGACTTCATACTCCCCGCATACGTCCCAGCGTGACCCCTCCGCAGCTGCTGAGATGTACTTGACGAACCGCATCACGCGTTCATCCCGGAGGACGAGCAGAAGACGGTTGAAGCCAGGCTGAACAGTCAACAGAGTGCTGTCTTCCTCTTCCTCCTCCTCGACGCCATCTTCCTCCATTGGCGCAGGTGAACCCTTTGGAGACTTGGAGGCGTCTGACTTCCCGTTCGGTGACATGTGCTCCTCTGCTTTGGAGCCGGAGCTACTTGCGTTGCCAGTGACGCCGTTGGTGGCTTTGACCTTTTTGTGTGTGCTAGACCGGTATACAGCGGGATCGTCTTCCTCGTTATGGGGCGCCATGTAGCACTGAAAAGATAATTCGCCAATGAGAAGCCGATAATAAAGAGGAGAAAAGAAGAGAGAATTTTACCTCCCAGCCACCCCACTCTGCCGCTTGCCACCCTCTAATCTCAGGTGCACTCCGATAAAACCCTCTGCCGCCACTGACAGTCTCCTCGTCCTCTTCCTTCGCCCTAGGCGTCAGACCAAGCACCGCATCCAACCTCGCTTCCTTCTCCTCGCTCGTCGCCAACGTATAGTCCAAACCAGGCCTGAACCGCCTCGCCTCTGACGCGTACCGCATCGGCATCAATCGCGACACAATCGCGATCCACGCGCGGAACGCTGCGCTCGGGAACAGCTCGTCCTGCAAGCTGTGCATGATCTGGTCAGAAGGAGCGTTCGCGCGTGGAATGACGGCCTCCGCGGGCGCGCCCTCCACGTGCGGCTTGAGCACGCAGTAGCGCCACTTGTGCGGGGGCCCCTTGATCGTCCACGCGCCGCCGGTGCCGGAGGAGTGTGGCGGGATGAGGCGCGTACGGTCCTCGCCTAGCCCGTCTTTGGTGTCGAGGTCGCGCAGGCGCGGTTCCAGCGCGTTGGCGAGGGGGCCAGAGAGGAAGGAATGCAGCTCGAGGGAGGATTCTTCGGCGAAGCGGTTGGCCAGGGCTTGCATTGTGCGGGTTTGGAGGTAGACGGGGTTGAGGAATTCGGAGAGGAAGGAGACGTGCTCCTCGGAGAGGGAGACGTCTGGGACGAAGTCCTCGGATGGGTAGTCTTTGAATACAGTCGATGTGGATGCCTGGGATGGGTGTAAGCAATGCGCATGCATTGGACAAAGGATTACGCACGAGTTGCTCCCGAGAGCTTTTAGATTCTACAGGCGGCTCTGGCACATACCCTTCCTCTCCTTCCTGCGCCGCGTGAAACCATCCACTGATACTCAATCTCGCTCGCCCATCCTCACCCTCACCACCGACAAGAACCTCTTCCACCGAATGGAAGCTCTTCCCTGGCTGGACCTCAAAAAATATAAACTGGTTCCAGCTCGGAGGAATACTCCTCATCGGCACAGACTCAGGCTCGGGATGCCCATCTTCTCCAGCCTTAACGGGATACAGCTCCAACGCGCCTCCCCAGTCCTTCTGCCATAGCTGATAGTGTGGGAGTGGCATATAGAGAATATAGGACACGCGACGTGAGCCGATCACGTCGTCATGATTGAGAAGGTGACATCCACGGGTGTAGGAATTTACGGACATGTCCTGTTTCTTCCCAGACAGAGGCCCACATCCAGTCACAGCCTGGAGGAACTGACGGAACTTGGACGAATAGAGGGCATCGCGAAGTTGCAGAAGACATGATAGGCGGGAGACTTCAGAATCTGAGAGGTAGTCCAACGATGCAAGATCACCAGTCTGATTGACCTGGGCAATTCATTAGCTTGAATGGAACGGCGGATCTAACGAACAGGCTACCTTGTATATGTCTGTTTCCTTTTCAGTGAAGTTGAGCTCGCTCATGCACTCGTCCTTTACTTTCTGAAGTAAGTCATCCTGGAAGAGCTTCTCCACTACTGCGTACTTGTACGGTTCGCTGGAGAGATAACTATTGTGCAGACGTGAAATAACGTTGTGGTCGAAGAGATGATCGGCAAAGCGAGATGTTGGATCGCTAGCCTGGCTTAACTCTGCACGGATGGCATCGGACGAGACGGGATGTGAATTGAGAGATACATGAGAAGTCTTGAGCTTTTTTATCAAAGATGTTGAGTCTGTAGAGTCTGGTGAATCCGATCGTTCGTGCGTGCGGGCCATAGGTATGGCGGAGGTCGGGTGCCTGTGCAGAGTTTTTTAAGATGCGGACAAAAGGAGGAGATTGAGCTGTAGTAGTCGAGTTATTTAAGAAAAATAGCTAAACTGAGCAGACAGGCACCACTGGCCGGGCGTGTGGGGAAGCGCTGGACTCAGGAGAGCGAGGGAAGGTAGACTGGTACAGAGGTATATCTACAGTTTATAAATCTTCAAATTTTGATCGGGTGTGGATTTGGGCGAGGCTCATCTGGACAGCGGACATCTAACTACCTTATCTCCTCTCATTATACCTCAATCTCCCCCTCATTTCATCCATCTCGTTCCTCTGTCCAACCACATCGTGCGACGCACCCAGAAATATGCGCAGAATAACATATAGCTCGGCCGCTCTGACTCACCCACGCACCAAGTCCGTACTACCATGCATTGCAACCCGTGGGACGGCGGACTCCCAGATCACGCACACGACTCCTTGCTGCAGCTCGCCGGGACCCAGGCTTTAATTTCTGAATTGCCTGGAATAATCTATGTTTTGTTCCGCCCTTTGCCCATCATGATCGCTGTACACAAGCCCAAGAAATGTGCAAGCGACGACTGCGACTTCCGACCCCGATCGCAACTTGAAAACCGTCAGCGCGTCGGTTTCATCGCGCCAATACGCCTTCCGGTGTAGAGATCACATAGCCGCGACCTGGATCAAATCTCGCGTCTACAGCACTTTACTAGACTCTACTGCGCGCCAGCTGTTTGCATCCGTACATATAGCACCCCCGTATACAAAGTACCTCCGGCCGCCGCCAGTCCAACCCCCCCGCGGAAGTATCGTTCCCATTGGCTCTCCGTTGTTTGGCAGTTCCTTTGTGATATAAATTTAATGTAAACTTCTCGCAGTAACAATTCGATATGAACGGTGAATATTCAGCTCCTTCCAGTTATAAACCCATGGTTCTGACCACATTCTGACCGTTGGAAAAATAGAAGTCACCGAACTCTCTCCTGATTCCGACGGAACTTGAAAAGTCTTGTTCGTGCAGCTGCTAGTATGCCAGGGGCTACATGTACAAGTTCATCTACATGTGGAGAAGGGCAGGTGCGCGTTCCTGTGCCCTATATCGAAGTTCGAAAGGGGCGAGCTTGGAAGCCTGCCGACAATTGTACCTTCTGCAGAGTTACCACCTGACTCGGTCGTGCATTCCAGGTGGGGAAGAGTGCGGTTCCGAGACTACAAAACCACGCATCGAATCTATTGGTTGCTGGATGCCTCTGCTTATTTGTTGCAATTTATAGATCGTCTACTGCACCAATTCGGGTGTGACTTCGAATCCATATGGATATCTACACATGCAATTCGTGTGTTTGACGTCCGTTATGGCCACTGGACGATGGGTACATGATAGGAACTGGCAGTTTCCAGGTGCGTGCACATCGATTGAACCAGGCGTTGACGCTTGCAAACAGCAATATGCCAACTACAGTGATTAAAATCAAGACGCGCTAAGAAAGGGGCACATAACCCTCGCAGCGGCCCTGTCAGCTTCGTTCGCCAGTAATACCACGAACGAAATTCAAGTATCCTTCAGGGAAGTGTGGAAACAGTACGTACAAATTAACATCAGTTAAACCTTACAACGCTGTTGTAGTCCTTCGAGCGCCCAACGTTTCATAGGTGATCAAAAGAGTCTAGCCAGTTGTCTTGGTCTGGCCTCTTCCTATTCAGCTTGCGATGATCTTCTGCGGTCCGGTGCATGTCCGGAGGAGAAAGATGGCAACGGTCCCAACGGTACTTACAGGCCCCACTCCATTTCACCTCGGTGACAGTGCTCCACCAATCTAGACTCTTTATCTAGGGCCAGACCGCGATTGGCTGCGTATCTGTATCACTTCTTTAGTTTAGGGAAGCTCCGAAGGTCGATGGTATTGGTGTTCCTCGACGCTTCTACTAATAAGTTTGCCCATCTCTGCTTCCGGAGAAAGCCTGCACTCAGCTTACTCTAATGCGCGGCTGAATCCTCAGAACAAACTCACCTGCCGTTCCGAGTCTAGAGCTTCCTATTTCCTTAATCTCCACCGCGTTTGGTAATCCGAATGGAATTCTTCTTTAACTAGAGTCCCGACTTCGTGAACTTAACTTGCCGATTCTCCTCGCAGACCAATTGCAGGGCACCACGGGCGAATAATGTATGTACCAATAGCTCCTCATGTGCCTGCGACCAAATTTCCGGTAGACGGTCGGAGCTCACAGGACGATGTCGTTTTTGGAAATGGTACAGAAATATCTCAGTTGTAAGGAGTTGATTCGCTGCCACCCCGCATCGATTTTAGAAAAGCTCAAACGCAGCAGGTGGGCGAAGGGGACCTCTCACATGCTCCACGTCTATGTCTAGGTCCTCCATCATTATTCGCTGGGCGTCGATTGGACGTTAGCGTTCCCGCTTTTTATTGGATGCTGGCGTGCTGCTCTTCTTCGCCTTTGGCGTGCTGCCTGTTTCTCAGAGATCAACGGCCCTTTTCTCGAGACATTGAAAGGTCGTTAACAGGTCCTTAATTGCACCTGAATCAGCTGGCTCGGGTTATGGTGAAGCCACATTGACACGCTTCTATCGCAGCGCCAGAACAAAGGCCAAGTCTCCTCGTGGTTCCTAAAAACATGACCACCCTTGGAATCGACATGTCTCCGCTCCCCTGGCCGGCCAATATTTTGTTTTCGTGCCTCCTCCTTTCTTCTATCTCCCGCCTTTGGCAAGTCAGTCCTCTCAGCTTGGTTGTGTCCGATCTATAGGTAGTACCTTTCTGTCTAGCAACCATATTTCTCACCTCAACTCTCCGCACAATCTTCACTCATCTCCAGATGAACGTCGTCAAAACCCGAGTGTGGAGACGTTCTCTCACGTCGAGGGGGCTTTACGGAGGAATGCCATCATACGTGGTCAGCATATAGTGGTGTTCTTTGCTCGGATGCCGTTCTATGCCTGGATCAGAATCATTAGATCCTCTCCTTTCTAGAATCACTCATAAGGCATGTGTATTCTTTATCTACGCGCTTATATTTCTCTTCCCAGGTTAACCTCCATATAGTATTGTGTATTCTATCTTTCAGGAGGAAGGACTCACTGTGCCTTGTCGAGACCCATCGTGTAAAGAAGAGCATTTTGAGGACGAAGATTTTATCTTTCTTGAAGCTTACCAAGACCCCTGGATGGCCTGATTCAGGACTCTGGGCCATGGATCCTCGGCGACCGCAATTATACAACGCAATGCTACATTTCCGCTCTTCTCTTGGACATCCTAATTCCCCGGTTGCAGTGTCGCCTTACAAGTCCTTGTCTTAGAAATTTCACTGTCGGCGATCCTTCTTATACATGATATCTGAGTCACTTCGTCGGCGGTTAAAGGGCCATCCGCAGCTGCTTTATAGATGATCCTCTACTATCTCATCCTGAACATCATCTACCCATCATCGATTTCCTTTACTGCCATAGGTATATATTATCGCATACAAAACTATCTCGGAGGAAAATGTCGATTTCCGTGAGCCATCCGCCCTTCATATGACTGTTTCTATTTCTAACAATCGGACCAGTCATTGTAATTGGTGCCACTGCTGCCTACGCCACACGAATCCCACTTCTACAAGCTGGGATTGGCGGAAGGCTGGATCTCTGACGAGAGCCTCGACCCGCCGTATAGTACAGCCCGAAGGGCAACTTCTGAATCCAGCTCAAAGAAAATTTATGATTCCTACATGGAGAAATACCCCATCTCTCGTCCAAACCCCCGTGGTACGTTACCTTGCTCCACTAGTCAAAGTCTAGCCTCCAGCTCTACTGCGAACTGCTTGGAATCCAATGTCAACCTTCACCTTCTAACGCGGACTGCACCAAGATATCCCCCTACCAGGTATCCGTAATTGAACGATCCCCAAGAAATGTACTGGCATGATCGGTTCATGAGAGAGACCGCAGATGACAGCAGCACGAATAATATGGAACCACTGGTGGGAAAGTCGAAAAAGTACCTCGCAGGAATAGGCAAGAAGTTTGAAAAGTCCAAACGGATTTTTTTCCAGGACGAAAACATAGTTCTATGCTGGTTATTAGATTTTAGAGTATGTATTTTCAGCTCGAGCAGTTGCGACTCTCGTCGAGGACGATGAGTGAAAGTCTTGTACAGACATGACAAACTTAGGACAGATTACGTAATACACACGCCTCCGCGACGTTTGCCATCACTGCCACATTGGTTTTACAGTGACTATGGTTCCGTTCCTCAAGCACCTTGAGCTTGAAGTTCCAAAAAGCTTACAAGAAGACTGGTGTACAAATTTAAAACTTACCCATTCGCGTTCCTTTGACTTCAATATAGCGATACGAACAATGTAAGTAACTATTCTTTTTTGACTATTTTATCTGCTCAGTTAAGTCAATTTTGCAAGGCAAATAAATGGTGAATAGGAAATAAAGTCCTCTAGGCTGAGGCTTTGAAGCATTACTTCGTCGAGTGATTTTTTCCCAAAAGGGCTTTTTTCCGATAAAATCCTTCCCCGAGTGAAGGAACACTTGCTAGCCTAAGCTTCGCAACGTTTGGTCTTCAACTTACTCGGGGTGAATTCTATCTTCGTCGATGATCTTTGACTGCCAACTTTGCTCCCGGCCTCAACCCCATCCATACATTTTGAAGGCCTCGGGCAAGGAGAACGCAACCTTCCTTGACACGATCCTTCACGCCGCAATCCTCCCCGACTCCCAATATGGCTATGGGCTCATTTACTTCCGTATCCTATTCTTAGCTGTACACGATCGCCCGAGTCTCACAGCCACCAGCTGCCATACGTTGCATGCGATGTCGATCGACGAAGACCGTTTCTTTCGGGCATGGTTGGCAACAGTCGACTCGGTAACGCAGAGGGTGATTTCATTTGCTCGTAGAGTTATATAGCTCTTGAGAAGATCTCATACCAGTGAGTGGACATCTTGCTGCTGGTATCTGTCTGGCTCCTACTTATCCTGACTTGCTCTGGCTTTAAGAATCCACTACAAGCCCAGGCTTCGCGATGTCTCAGAAGTTCGGAGCAGCCCCAATAAATGTCTCGTTAACCAGGCAAGGCATCCCAGCCGAGATATGAATCGGACCTACCCTAAAATTCTTGTCTTATACGCCTTATGAGGACGACGAACGCGTCCGACTGTTCCAAGCACTAGTAGCCTCTCCCGAGTGGCGCCGTAACAGACTCAACGTAACAGAATTTTGAATCGGCATTGTGTTCCCCCTTTTATCATCAATATGCATGTACCAGTAAGTCAACAGGCACTCCCCGCATTCCAAGCCAACACGCCCCTAACGTAACCTGTCCTACTCCCCCATGCAGATGCGGAAACGTAACCATATCAGACAGCACCAACGAAGCACGCATGCCCCTACAGCAGAAACTGCTCTTCACACTCGTGCACCAGACTCCAGGTCGGGCCCCCACACCTACGCCGCCGCCGCCACAGCAGCAGCGCAACGCCACGCGCCGTACGGTGACCCAGTGTATTCGAGTCTCCCCGCGCACGCCTCCTCCGCGTGGCCCGCAGAAAACACACGCCCCCACACGCCCTCCCTCTACCCACGCAGCTCCGCACACATGTGGGGTCCCACCCACACTTCCTTCAGCGTCGTGCGTCCCCCTCCTCCAAGCGCCGCCACCACGCGCACCAGCCTCAGCCACGAGGAGCTCCAGCCGCCGTACCGCAGCCCGATGCACTTCCTCCCGTTCCCCATTGGCCCGGAGCCGAGGTCGAAGCGCGGGCTGGTGGAGGGGGGCGATGGAGGGCTGGAATATTTCGTGCGAAAGTTGGAGGCGGTGGCGGAGCTGGTGGCGAGCGGGCCTAATGAGGATAGGAACGGGGAAGAGGAAGAGGAGCGTGGGGTGAGGAGGCGGAGGACACGCAGAGACTCGTCGAATTTGCGTTCGAGGCGAAAGAAGAGCAGCAGCAGGAGCAGGAATGGGAGGAGGACGAGCGGGAGTAGGAGCCGAAGCCGCACGACGTCGTCGTTTGGTCATGCCCCAGCCCCGCCCCCGGTGCCGCGGATGCCTGTACCGCAGCAGAAACAGAAGTCGAAGCAGAAAGGCCCTGGAGGCCGCGGGATCGACTCATTAATGCGCAATATGGCGGGCCTGCGCCTGTTCGGCGGGAAAGGCTCCCCGCGAGCTTGTGGTGGAGAGGAGAGGACCTCCTAAGCCTTAGTACGTGTGCTGTGAGTCCGCGCCGCGATCCGCGAGTTGAAAGTTCTGCTTTTTATAAGGTCCCCTCCTATCTACTTATACGTCTTCCGCCCTGGGGGTCTTCCTATCTGGATGCTGCTTTCCTCTATCGTATCTTATCATCCGCCTAGGGAGAGAGAGAAAGAACACTGTCTGCTCCCCTGATCTGCCATGCCTGTTCTTATGATCTACCCTGCCTCGAGCTCGGAAGTTGGATTCTTTCAGCGCTTGAGTGCTTACTTGTATACTTACATCATGATCCTTCTGTAGTAATAGTCGTTCCCGAATTCTACTTAACTATGACCATAAAGAAGTTAAAGAAGCTGAATAAAAATAACAGCGGAATTGCCTCAGCCTCATGTCCGATATAATTCATGGGAAGGAGTTGGAGGTTGATTTTCTTGAGCAGGCATGCATAGCCAAGTTTTTTGGTAAAAAAATATAATCGTATTGCAGATGATTGATGAGCCACTGGTACACGATGGGTAACGGATATGCTGGGGTAGGTAGGAGGGGGATCGGATGGTGCGGGCAACAGGAGGTAGGAGGTACGGGTAGAAGGAAGGAGGGAAAGGAAGGGCTGTAAGCCACAATGAGAGCCAAGGCAGAGAACGCCAGGGCGTGAGAGAGGTAGTAAGGGACAGGTAGGTAGGCAGCAGTTGCACACACACATAGAGATCAGGGAGGGGCCAACGGTATGACACAAGTAAGTACAAGACACATAGAAAAACCGGAATAAAAGATATAACGGAGAAGGGAAGGCGTACGGGGTGGTTTTTCCCGGGCTAATAGATAAGAAGAAGAGAGGAGAGGAGAAGTAGAGAAGAGAAGCAGGGGATAGCGTTAGGCCTTGCCCCCCAGCGCATTCTTCGTATACACAGGCGGGAGCAGCCCCTCGTCTGGCGTGATCGGGAGACGTATCCGGCCCGTCTGGTTGTCGCTGCTCGACGAGCGCGACGACCGACGGTGGTGGTGATGGTGCCGATGATGCCGCCCGGAGGGAGTTAGCGGGGGCGCATCCACCGACGCTGCCGAGGAGGCCGACGATGCATCGCTCTCCTCCGGGGGCGAGACCCACGCGGAGGGCGGGGAGACCCACGCAGCACGCGCAGAGGCCTGCAGTTCTTTGGAGAGGGAGCTGAGCGGCACAGGGGTATAAACCATCTCGACGTCGTCCGTGGAGGAGGGCGACGGGCGTGGGAGGAGGTAGATGCGCTGCATGGCGTTGCTTGTGGATGCAGCTGCAGAGGCCGAGGGGGAAGGCGATGTTGAGGAGTCACGGTGGTGCGTGGGGAGAGGGATGCGCTGGTGCCGGGTGAGGTACGTGTAGTAGTTGGACACTGCGAGCAGGAAATGCACCTGAAAGAAAACGAGAACGGGGGAGGGATTAGCATGGATGAATTAATTTTAGTTCGGGTAAGGCGGGATGGGTACAGTAAGCCAGAATGACAGTGGGAGTCATAAGTCCCCAAGTTGATGAAATGGGTGCAGATGTCACCTTGTGATGCGAACATGGTATGATTCGAAAATGCGGATGGACACAATGCCAAGTCGATGAATCGCGGTGGACAACATCGGTATGGGACATAGAATGGGACGACAATGCATGAAATTGCTGAGGAAGAGAGGCAAAAAGGAAAAAAGACAAGGGGGAAACAAAAAAGGGAAGGAAAAGATGCTCACGCGGACGAGGATAATAATGAACATGACTGAGAGCACGGCAAACACGGCACGCTCGAGCCAACGCTCGCAGTTCTCGAGGTTGAGCCCCATCTCGAGCATGTCGCGCATGAGCTCGGGATGGTGGGAGAACTCCTCGCAGACGCCCGCGCGGGCGGAGGTGCGGAATGCGCCGTACGTGGCGAGGACGGTGGCGAAGGCGCAGAAGGAAAAGTCGGCGATGGAGTAGTCGCGGTAGAAGCGGACGAGGGAGGGCTTGTTCTGGTGGTTATGAGGGGTATGGAGGTAGGAATGAGTACATTGAAGAGGAAAGGGGAAGACGACGGGGAACGCACCTTGACTATCCCTGCAAAACCAACGACGCAGACTGCAGTGGCAGAGCCGAAATAGGCGGAGAGGAGGGCCCAGAAGATCTTGACGCCGTCGAGCCGCCAGTTATCGCCCGAGCCTTCCCACTCGCTCTCCGGCTCGAGCTTGAGGGAGCGCCATGCCGCAAGGACCTGGATGCAGAGGGCAAAGTTGGTGACGGACCCGAAGATGGTGATGGCGAGGGAGGCGGATCTGTTGTATCGTCTCGTCATTAGTAACGTGCACGGGGAGGAGGGGGGGGAATGGGGAGGGCGACGGGGAGAGCGATGGGGAGGAGGTGGTGGACAGAGGACAAGAATAATCACCTCGTTGGACTGAATCGCGCCATGGGGCGACCACGCTTACTCAGGGCAGACACGGAGGAAAATGAGAGAATACTGGAAATGGTCTGACGAACCTGTGGTGAGCGGACTATGCGACCCATCCATCACATCCCATCACCCGGCATCCCCGGCATCTACTCGGAGCCTGATCCGGTTGGCCACCCGCCCCTCTAATTTGACTCCGCTCGCTTGCTAAGCAACGCCGCGTCAGCCCGGATGCCTCATCCCGTCCCTCGTCCGCGCGTTCTCCTGCTCTTCTCCGACGCTCCCACCGCTGACACATGCTGACTCTGCGTCACGTCCTCGCTAGTCACTTGCGTTCACTCCTCTGCTTGTAACAGCACCGGCAGCGCCATCACACAACAACCGCCCACCTCGTTGCTGAGCGCTGGTTTTAATTGTCTCCATCATTGGCGATCGCCCACAGTGCGTTGTTGAATGTTGACCGCCCTAAGGTTTTTGCCGTTTTTGCACGGACCATCAGATCTCGGGCAAGTTATTCTCGGATGACATTTGACCCCGCTTGCCACTTTCTGTCTTGGCGGATCCACGCCTACTTACATCCACCGCCGGTTAGGTTTGTATATTTATATCGTGTTACAGAGTACAATTAACTAGATGTGCTATAACGAAAGATAGAAATGAAGAAATGAATGGTGCACTTTACAAGATTTCTTGTGTTGGTAAGCTCCCTTGCCACTCAATCATCGCCATCAATCAGAGAGCGCTAATCCCCGGAAAAAGTTGGCGGACATTTTGCAAGTCGACTCGAGCACAAGGGATCGATCTATTCCACAACAAGACCATAAAAAAATGCGTAGCTGTCTTGCTTGCCTTGTCGACGAACACGCTCGCCATCGAAATTGCCCCCCATACATACTGGTAGCGGGGGTAGTCTCTCACAGTCAAACCTGAAAATTTAGACGACAGTCATTCGTTCGTTCCATATGTGCAGGTTCTACCTTCGAGGACTCGGAGAAGATTGTCTTGCGCTTCGTGTCGGGAAGCTCTAAATTAATCTCGACATCTGTCCTTTCCTTCGGCTCATCTTCATTTATCTTGTCCCAGTCCTCATTGCCGCAATCAACGCCTGCAAGCTTCTCCTCCAGGCGCTCGATTTCGAAATAGGTACTCCACAGGGTCTTCAGCTCCTCGGGCAACCCTACATATGTGTTTGAAAAAGTGGCCGGCTCCACTCTTATACGTGGCTCCGCAGAACATAGTGTGCCGCCGCAGATAACTCTCCTTCGAGGCCGGAATGGGGTTATTATCGATGCCGCGAATTGCTCTAGTGGCAAAACGGAGTCGGCCAGCGCCATCGGGCATTTCGACCGGCGGGTAAAAGCGAATTTGGTAGACATCACTTTCAACTGCGTCTTTGACTGGCTGCAGCATCTATGAGCATAGAAATATTGTCACTGCAGTAACTGCCCACCAGAAACGCCATCTAATCATTTGTCGAGCAATAAATGCACGTAGCGTCCACAAGCATCATATTTTCAGAGTGAAAGTGTCTTAAAGTCGCTGTCGAGTCCCCCATTTTTTTAGGATCTGGGTGGTTAATTCGGGATTCACCTATCTTAACAGGTCAGTACACGATAAAGGGACGCAAATTGGTTGTAAGGCTTCACAATACCACAAGTATATCTTGCAAGTGTGTTGCTGCCTGGATGCTTCTCCAATGAAACCCCTTCTCAAAGTCCAGTAATAGTAGGAACAATGTGGAGCAGTGGAGCAAGAGAGCCCCATGGGCAGCATGACAGGGCCTCCAGAAAGGTTGAAATCGAGCGTTGTCTCCATATGCCAACGACAAATTGGTACGAAGGGATCAGAGAACGAGAGAGTATTTGTTTTCTCAAAGGAGATGAGGTTGGACAGCTGCATAGACTTAATAGAAGTATCTTTCGAGAAAAACAGATCTCGAAGATTTAGAGGAATTGTCGCCTCCTAGATTTGGTACGAAAATTGTGCTTGCGCATCCTGGAGGCCCGCCGCCGGTGCAATAGCGACTGTGCTAGATGTCTGAGATTCTTCTCTCCGTAGAGGCAAAAAAAACCTTAGCGAATATCTATAAGAATAAAACACCGTCTTGGTCTTTGATCCTTTGGGTTGAGAGACGTTGAGTTGAAACCAAGTTGAACTTCAACAAATGACGGTGTAAAGAAAGCAAGGAGCACCACGTGCCCGAGTTTTCGCGGCGCGCGATTTTGGCGGTAACTTTGTTTACTTTATTACCGACCTTACTGTCGACTGACACTCCAACTTCAACCCCATTATCCTCTTTGCATATTTTCTCGCTCTCCAGGATGTCCCAATATATCGACAGAAAAACAGCGGCGCAATCATATCGCCCCAAAGCTGGGGTACGCCATTCTGAAAGTTCTCATACCTCTATTCCGTACTCACCTCAGCTGTTATATCACTTGTAGACGATGTCGCCTGGGCTTAAACGTGCCCGGGAACCCTACCGTATCAGGAACGCCATTACCGGTATCGTGCTGGGTGCTTTGGCAGCTGGAGTGTGGGCATACTCCATCAGCGCGGTGAAGCAGGACGTGTTCGACGATGTTGACGAGGAGGTGCGGGCCCTTGGTGCGGCTGGTCCAGCCTCTACAGTCGGCATGCCAATTATCAACAAGGATGTGGAGGGCGAGAAAGATATAGCGGCGAATGCGACGGCAGGTCTCACGGCTCCATCGCCGGTGCAGCTTCGTGCACAGACGACAGAGGTTCCGACCATAGGTGTGCTGCAGAGGCTACATGGTCGATTCCCCGGGCTTCTCGACCCAGAAACGAAATCCTTTGTGTGGGGTGCACCTCCTGTGGATAATATTGGGAAGATGTGGAAGTCATAATGAATTGTGAGTTATCTCCCCGATTCTTGCTCCCCGGTTCTATTCAACTGACGCAAGGAATGGCAGAAAATTTGCCTTTCGTGACTTGGATTTCTTTCACTCGATGCAATATCCCCTTTCCTAATATTCCACGCAACTATATAAATACGCCAATACTATCTATCCACCACTCCTATCACACAGCCTAGCCCAAGCCCCAAATTCCTGCCTTCCTCACACCCTCCACAAGCGCATCCACATTGCCCAACATTGTCCCCAGCAGTTCCTTCTTTTCTTCGGTTGTCCTCTTCTTCTCTTCTCGTGCTATTGTCCGCAGCATCCTTCTTTCATTATCCTTCCCTGCAATCTCGATATACGACGTCGAACTTTGCTCCGACTCCCCGACGACAGACTCTGCAGAGCCCAGCCTTGACCGTGAACCTGATAAACTTTTCCCTGGGGTATGTCTCGACATCACTCCCGAGCCCAAGCGAGATACTTGTGACTTCTTCGGGCTGAGTGGCACATAGTCCACTTCTTTCTTGAGCATCATCATTGATCGTACTTGGAGTGGCGGAGGTCGGTAACCGAGTGGCGGAGAACTAGGTGGGGTGCGAGGAGGCAGTTGAGTTGGTGCTGATGCCTTCTCTGGTGAGGAAGAAACAGAAGATGCCGTCGTTGAGTTTGATGCATTTGAGGATGTCGAAGAGAACGAGTTCGTAGAGCTACCGGATGCAGATCGCGAGGATGAAGAAGAGCCAGATGAAGATGTGGTTGATGGGAAAGTGAATGTCGAGGAGCCATATCGAGACGAGGGTCGAAGAGGGGTGGCATTGATGGAGGGCTTCAATGGCCGTACAGGGGTTGCTGGTTGCGTCGGCGGATACGCTGTTTGTGATATTTTCACCGCTGAACTCCCATCGGGCAATAATGTCTCGTCGAGTAGGTAGAAATAAAGGAACTCAAGGCATTTCATTCTATAATCAGGAACACTGTCAGCATGGCGAGAAGCCATCCTAAAATGACAACACACCTGACTTCACGAGGCGTGCCAGCCCTTTTTAGAATCTTTACGATGGCCTGAGTCCCCTTCGCATCTTCGAAGGCACGGAGGGCCATTGATGAATCCACCAAAATGCACAGCAGCGTGTCCAAAACGATGGACGTCAGTGGGAGAGATGCTGCGGATTTGCTTCTGGAACCTGAGGCTGAAGTCTCCGACGGGGTCGAGAGATGACGCGAGGCTAAAAGGAGATCTAGCAGCACCTAAGGATAGAAACACATACGGATTTTAGATGGGATGGCTATTAACAGTGTGCGCAGTAGATACTCACCTCGAGGGGGTATTTGCGACCAAGGTATCCTTTGCTTGGCCCATGTATGAGAGCAATGCCCTGCAAGAGGGAGAGAGCGAGCGATAGTTGTGATGCGAGTTTGTAGATTTCAGCCTCTCGTTCCACTGCGTCCGCAACGTTCAGCGACTGTCAAATAAACAATATATAATGCACTGACGCTCCACAGCATCCTTGTCGGTAAGCTGCTCGAGTTTAACCGTTGACGGCGCGATCCAAGCAAGCAATCGCGAGGGTACTAACTTCCGGTCAGAAAACACAAGGCAACGAGGCGACATCGATACAACACACCGTTACATTCGAATGTATACTGCAGTGCCAATAGGCTGTCGAGGCTTTCAGAGGTGTCTTTGGAGACGCAAGCGAGGGCAAGTTGGCGTTCCAGGGTTTGTAGCGCTATGGTTTTTGAATCGGATGATGAGCGGGGCGACAACAGCTGCGGGGCCAGCCACCAGAGTCAGCAACTTTTGAACCTGATTTCGAACAATAAGTCGAAGTCAACGCACCTCATCAAGAGCGTCCTGCACACACTCTCGCATTTCCGAGAGTGTTTCATCCATGGTGGGTAGACGGAAGAAGGGTGTAAGTGTCAGGAACGGTAGTTAAGTGCGTTGTTGAACTCGAGGAATAGCCGAGATATGTGGGTGTCTATTTATTTCGAACACGCGTTGCAAAATATGTACATGCCCACGTGATCGAGGCGATGGCAGCGGATGGCACGGACCGCTTATTCCCGCCGGCCGTCCGTTGACATGCAACTTAAACAACTTTCTCAAGGGTTGCTTTCCCAGGTCAAGCTCACAGCGCAGATATCAATCCAACGAAGCTCGGACAGAGTCGTCTTCGAGGCATTTTGAGTGGAGGACACTTCAACACCATGGCCCCTATCAAAACAGTGCGCAGTGCCTTCTCATTGAACGATATCGTTCACTAGTACTGACGCCGAGGAATCTTCGTTTAATGCAGCAATGGACCCGTCTTATCCGTTTTGTCGCTGTGGAAACTAGGCGCATACATATCGGAGAGCCGGTGGACGCTAAGCTTGATGGTCTGTACAATAAATTAACTTCCATCGCCCTCGCTGACCCACTCGTTCATTCATAGTTGGCGTAGCTGCACATAAAGGCCAGCCTATCAAGGCCTATGAGATCGTCGGGTCTGCTCTTGACCCCGCAGCTCAAGTAACTAAGAGTGTTCTGACAGTGCAGACACTCCTGAGTCCACTTTCGAATGAGGAAATTAAGGTGGTCAGGTGTTTAGGACTGAACTACTCTGATCATGCAGTACGATTGCTATTTGTGTGACCGAATCATTCATGCTGACGCACTTGCAGAAAGAAGCAAACCTTCCTGCCCCTGCGTATGTCCTCAACTATCCTTGATTCATTGTAGGAAGCCTTCAACACGAATTTCCCCAGATTTCCGATTCTCTTCTACAAACCTGTGACTTCTCTCCTTGGACCCCTGGGAACAGTGGTAATTCCTCGTGCTGCACAACCTCCAAAGGAGCACGTCCCAGATTATGAAGTCGAGCTTGTCATTGTCATTGGCAAGCCAGCCAAGAATGTCCCCGAGGCTGAGGCACTCGACTATGTCCTTGGTTACACTGGTGCAAACGACGTAAATTATAAACTTCTTCCATATTATAGTGTGTAGATTAACCCATTATCATTGTAGGTGTCTTTCCGCAAACACCAAATGGCTGTCTCGCAGTGGAGCTTTTCTAAGGGCTTTGGTATGGTTTGGAATGCAAATTTAAAGGATAGAACGTTGTCTAAACATTATTTTTAGATGGCACTAATCCACTTGGTCCCTGTCTAGTCTCCAATAATACCATTCCGGATCCTCAAAAGATTCTTCTCAAGTGCACTGTGAACGGAAACGTTGTTCAAGATGGGACCACTGCGTTCGTCTTCTGTCTGGCTTTAATTTTCGTATCATACTGACAACCAATCAATTTACAGTGAACAAATATTTAACGTGCGCCAAACTGTAGCGTTCCTTTCTCAAGGTACCACTTTGGAGCCTGGCACCATCATTCTCACGGGCACACCGAAGGGTGTCGGTTTTGTCAAGAAGCCGCCTCAATACTTGAAGCACGGCGACAAGATGTCGGTCTGGCTGGATCACGGCATTGGCTCGTTGATCAACGATGTCAAAGAGGAAGGTGCCAAGGCGCTCGCGAAGCTGTAACCAGATGTTTGATTTTGTTATGAGGATGATCAATACAACCGAGAAGAAATTGCTTTTCATAAATTGTACAATCTGTCTCCTGTGTAACCTTATTCACTGGGTAGAAAATAAAGCTGTTTATTTGTGTCCAAACAATAATAGCGCATGGAAGATGATATTCCCTGCTGCAGACATGCGAAAAGGAAATAAACTCTGAATTGATTCTAATTGGATACATAAGTACCTCAAAAATCCACCCAATTGTCTTCAGAACTAGAAATTTGGCTCCTCGCATGACGGGATAACGACATACTGCTCCAAATTATTTTTTATTCCTCTGCCTTTTGCAACGCTAGGATGGATGTATGAGAACCAGCGGTAATAGGAACTGCGTTAATCCATTCATTCGCCATCTTCGTTAGCACGAAAAAGATGAATCTTAAAGGGGGCATCCAACAATGCATCATCTACCGCGCGGCGTCATGGTAGTTATCCTAATGAAGGTGATCTTATCATGCACTATTGCAAAAGTGCCAAAAGTGGCCTGATATGAGGCCGGAGCAAAGATATGGGGTTCCGTAACGTCGTCGACAATGTCTTGAGAACTATACTTGACAAGAGACAATCGGCCTGGCCACCTAATCAAGAACTTTTGATAAGTCCCGCTTCACGAGTGGAGTGTGATGTCGCGAACCAGGTGATCTCACAGCCAACAAGTTGTCCGCTCCCCCCATATCCATTCTACTAAGTGTTATCACCAAGATTATTTACCGCGTCAAAGAACCGGTTTTGGCTGAAGCGGCCAGACTTCTGGATAGCAACGAACAGAAGATCTGCGATGTAAGGGGAAACTTGAACACACGGGCTATTTCGATAGTCGGATATGGGATTGTGCTCGAAGAGTACAGAAGGAGGGCTGTCGTCTAATGAATCAGAGTCTGCAATATTTGCAAAAGCACAGACAAGCTCGAAAGCAGACAGCTGCAACATCATTCTATCGCCAATCGTATTCGAGACTCGAAGGCACCAGTCTGGGTTTTAACGAAGGGTCTTCACAGATTCGAATCGAGTGGCTGTATTTCGTATACGTTCTCCGCACCACGTTCGCATCGAGACGTTTGAGAATGCAGCTGCTATGCTTGTCAGCAACTGAGCTACAATGAGAGAAAAAACTCACTCATCACACAGTATATCTCCTCCCAAGTCCATGTGCGCGTCCAGATAACTAACGGATTCTTTTGCTTACACCACCATTTTGTATCGAGTGGCCTGGGAGAAGATGCCTGAATAATCCCAAACATGCGATTCACGAGTTCGACATAGGGAGGATTAGGTCCGATGCCGTTGTCGATTAAGAACATCGTTCCTACTAGATGTGGAAACGTCGCTAACATCGAGGGAGAAACAGCAGTCACTGTCCATGCCGAGCAGGTCCCCCTCGTCAAAGGAATGGGCAAAGGATTCCTCACGGCTGTGGAAAATAGTAGGTTTTCCGGCAAGAATTCTCCGGACGAGCAAATAGGTGAGGAACACAAGAATTTCCTGAAGAAGATATAAGTATCTGGCAAACCGCTAGTTAGAAGCCCTGCATCAATGTCAGGATGTCCAAGAAGTATGGTACCGCCTTGCGTTGTTAAGGTTCTTACTTGTTTTTCATACTTGTCGTTCAAGGCCGCTTCCATGAGGTTGTATTCAGACCTCATCAGGAGTAGGCCGCCGTCGTCGAGATTCAGCCACACCGCAGAAATTTGCCCGGTTTTGTGTTCCGTTGAGTGTATCGTGTTAGCTGTAAATAAAGCACGATGAGAAGTCGCTGACACATTCATATCTGATTCGAAGACGGGCACTTCAACAGATTGCTCGAGAAAGACCAAATGGGCGCGGTCAGGATGGTTCCACAGCTGTTTTCAAAGCTGGTTGAAGAAGTCGAGCTTAGCTGACGTTTTAGAGGAGTCGAGCTCTGGGGATAGGGTAGCCATTGAAAGTAGTCTCCGATGCCTTTCTTCGTTCCCAAGGATAAGCAGTGTCTGACATTTTGTCTGAGGTGAAGTTCGGAGATGATATTGCGAAGTCTCGACCCGGGCCCCAACCCCAGCGACTAAACCTTAACCCTAGCAAGTAGCAGCCATGCCGTCGCCGAGCCTGCGACGTCCCTCCTCTTACCGGATCGGTGACCTCTGGCCAGGCTCTGCACCAGTGTCTCTCATGATTCTCTCCCTCCCATGTCCTTCACATTCAACTGGCCCCGCTTTTCAGACCAGTTTCACTACGATGCCATCCAAATGCTCAACACCGCACTCAACAAGGGAAACAAGCCCCCCATCATCGCAGACAAGATAGAGGTCGTCGAGCTGGAGATGGGTACCCAGGTTACTATCCTTATTTCCTATTTTTCGACTCCTTCTCACGTCCTCCGTATTTTAGCCTCCAGAATTAGAGATTCGTGATATTGGAGATCTCACTGTTGATCAGTTTAGAGGCATATTTCGTCTCACATATTCGGGAGATGCACATCTCGTCCTAAAGACAAAAGTCCAGGTGCATCTAAGTCTATTCTACAGCCTAGTTTACTGGCTCAATAAGTACTCAGGCCAACCCTCTGAACCATAAACAACCTGATATTCACCTCATGTCTGGGTCACGAGGCATGCTTGCAGCCAAGCACCCTCTCGTCGTCCCCATGCTCCTCCGCCTCTCCCACTTCCAACTTAGCTCATACGTCGTCCTCGTCGTATCTAAACAAAAGGGTATAACCCTTGTCTTCAAGACCGACCCCCTCCAGAATGTCGACATCAATAGCACCTTCGACTCCATCGCCGTTATACAAAACTTTATCCAGCGCGAAATCGAAGGCCAGCTCAGACAAATGTTCCGCGAGGATCTGCCCGGAATTATACACCGTCTCAGCCAGCAGTGGGTCAAGGCAAAAGTGGAGGCTCCGTACTTGAACAAGCAGCCTCCACCTATGCCCCATCATTCCTTTGACGCTGTGTCCGTCCCGGACTTGTCCATGCACAGAATGGGCGTAGCAAATGTTGGATTTCAGCCGCAACTTCTGCGACACCAGTCGTTAGGACCTCCCACTTTTAGACAGGCTCGCTCTGTCTCTGGCGCATCGTCTACAGTAGCTAGCACTGGCCGCTCCCCTAGCATTTCCAAATACCATTCACCCGCGTCCCCTCCACCGTCATCTACCTCCCATTCCCACCCAGAACATGTCACCTTCCCCGACATCGAGAACTTCGACCCGACATATGGCCTTCGTCCTGAAGGTCTCCCCACGAAGAGCGGCTTCCGCGGTTTCAGCAGCCTCTTTATACCCAATAAAGGTCTTGCAGACCTCGCAGAGGAACCCAGCGAGCAAAGCCGAAGTGAATATGACGACGAAGGAGACTCGTTCGACTTTGTCGACTGGGAAGACACGGTGCCGGGTATATCGCCCCCAGCTAGCGTGTACAACCAACCGGAAGAGAATTCCACGGAATACGAGACCATCCCTGCCGTTGGTGGTGGAATCATCACACGACCGCGAATATACCACTCCCAGTCCGTCATCCAGCCCTCGGGTGGCACGGGGATACCCCTCTTTTCCCCGCTTCCTCCCGCCGTCATGCCCCCCAACCGCACTCGTTCACAAGGCAGCGTCCGCTCCATCCCTCTCTCCGTCTCTGGACTGGGCACCCCACGCTATTCCCACCCCTACCCCGGCTCGGCGTACAATTCGTACTTCCCTGAATACCCCTCCCACCGCCCGGGATACAGCCGCACCGCAAGCGTGTCTGGTGTCTCGACTTCCTTCCGTGTCCCTCATTCTGCCCCGCCCTTCCAGTCCTCGTCATCCCCTGCCCGCCCATCATCAACAGACAGCACCGAGACGCAACCTACGCACTCCAGTAGTTCCGGTGCCGGGGCGCACCTCGCCACCCCACCCTCTCCCACCTCTGCGCACCCCTATCTCGAAGGCGACCCCAATTCCGGTGGAGCCATTTACATGCGCCCGCGCCGTCTTTCCGTCTCCTCCACGACTTCCGTCCATTCCAGCACAGCAGCCATGCTCGACCCGGATCCCAAAATCATTCTTCGCCCCTCGCTCAACAACTCCTTGCATCACCTCACCTCCCTCAGCCACTCAAACCACACGCTCTCCCCGTACACCCGCTCCCCATCCCACTTCACGGTCCGCAGTGTGCCCCCGCGCGTGGGGAGTATGGGGCCGACAGGGCTAGCTGCCTCCATGGAACGGCAGCCCGTGAAAGCGAAGCGAAGGAGGACATATCGGCTTGGGGGGCAAAAGAAAGGTGTTGGCGACGCTGTGCAGCCTGCAGAACCCCCAAAGGGGAAGAACAGCTTCGCGGATGACCCCGCATTACATCCTCCATCTTCTCCTACTCCGCCGTCGGAATTCGACGCGTCGGATATGGACAGGTATTTCCGTGCTAATGACGATCTCATATCCCGTTCTCCTAATATCCATCCTACTCACGTTCGTAGACGACAGACGATGCATCCTTCGTAGGCGAGATACGTACAATCAGGACTCCATCACCACCATCGTTATTTACATTCTATTATGTTAAACTCTACTTATTTACACACACGCGCTGAGCCCCAGACACACTATTAGCCAGAAGTACACTACTTTCTGTTCCCTATCTAGGCAGGTATCACACGATGTGCGATCCCTTCTAATCAAAGAAACGACCCTTTTCAAGGACCCGAATTTATTAGGCTTTGAATGAAGACGTCTGGCACGGGCTGCAGTGTCGTTGTGAGCAGCGTCGGCGACGAGCTTTCAAAATCCTGCAACAAGAGATATACATTTAGCAAGGAACAGGGCCAAGAAGACCATTGATACCCACATCCACTGTAAGCACGCAAATTTATTAGCAGGAACAAGCATAAAACGGGGGAGAAGCATACCATGCATACTAGGAAGTCTGCTCGTATTCAGCCTCGCAGCAGGAGACGCGCGCAGTTGTCTGAAATCGTTGTTCGCGTATGTCTTCGTGAGTCCTGTGGCGGCATGCGAGCGTAGCACCGCATTCGGAGGAGAGATGACGACTCCCAGAATATCAGGCGTCTTGTTCCCCGCCTTCGGCGTCGATGGGACGAGTAAATCAGGGTTCAAGAGATTCTCGATGCTCTTAAGAGAGAGCTCCAAGCTCTCAGGAAGCTCAGCGGGCGAAGAAGGGGCAAAGACTTCGTCTTCATCGATAGAAATTTTAAGCCGCACGTCCGCGATGGTGTCAGCTTTTTCGGCGGGGAGGATATTGACGAAGGCGTCAGCGAGACGGGAGAAGGACTCGAGGCTGACGCCAGATAGGGTGGTTAGGCTGGAGTCTCCCTGAGAAAGCAGATATTCGAGCACGGAGAGAAGTTCGGTGGCGGTTTCGACTTCGAGGATAGATGCATGTTCTGCATACGCAGATAATGTGCGACCCAGCTCGAGCAGCAGCGGCTCGGCGGCTAATGAAGAGGAAGGGATGTCTTTGAGTACACTGAGTACAGAATCGAAAGCGGAGGGAGACGTCGGGTCGAACTGTGCATTCCGTAGCAGGCAGAGGAGAATCGTAAAGCTCAATCCTGGACTAAACACATTTGCCTTTTTAGCAAGAGTTTGAACGAATTGGGTAAATGTAAGTGAGCTGTAGTAGCCCTCCAGCAGCTTCGTTAAACAATGCGTCAGGAGTTGTGCAATTTCATCATTCGACGAGAAAGCTGTGATGCACCATGCCGATGCGTTCGAAGAAGGGGTAATCAGATCGGCGAGGAACCGAATCGAGAGGTGAACTTGGTATTGCTGAGCGAGACGATACTCGGGAGAAGATATTGGACCCGCCAATATCTGTAAAGTCTGCGAGAAATGGTTCAGTTCCTCCATCAACAGCCATTCCCCAATGCCAATGACATCCTCGTCCAGCCTGACAAGCCGCTTGATGAGGTGGGCCTTATTCTCCGTATCAAGCAGGCGGAACAGCGTCTTCAGCTCCGAAAGGACCTTCGGGAATACAGTAGTTACCCAATGCGACTCCTCCCCCCGAGGCTCGTTGCTGGACGGATCGGGCAGGATATGGTCAATGAGGCTGAAGACCTGCAAAAGGTGATACGCCGGGTCGCGCCCCTGGCTCTGCGCTGCATGGTCGAGCAGAGTCGGCAGGATAACCTCCGCACCCAGCTTCCCCGGCTCCGCGCGCGCACTGGGGCCCGAAAGGCTCCGTATCAAATCGAGGCACGTCTGCCGTGTCCCCTGTGCGGACCTGCACGCCGCCGAGGACTGCGAGAAGATCATATCCGCCATATCGGTGCATGCGAATAGATCCGCAACAGCCACCGTGAGCTTACGCAGTGCGCGTGTCGTCAGCGGGAATGCCGGGCTCAGGAGGGTGATGAGCCGCATCAGGTCGTCGGCTGTGCGGAACAGCTGGTCCGCGACAGGGTGGTTCATCTTCGGCGGGGCCGCGATGGTGAAGTGCTCGTTCAGGTCGCCGGATATGTCGGAGAAGATTTCGACTAGACGGGGCACGACCCCATGGGAGCCTTCCTCCCAGAAGGTCTCGAGGATGCGCCGCTCGCCGTTGGCGTTTTTTAGAAGCTCGCGCTCTAGGATGGCCAGAGATACGCGGAGGGTGCGTAATCTCCGCAGGGAGAATGGGCGGTCGCTGGTGAAAGTGAGTTCGTCCACTGCTGCTGGCAAGCCGTCTTCTGCTACAAGAGCAATTTTCCGAAGAGATAATAATCCACTCTCGGGGATGAAGGAGAGCGGTGTGTCCAGAGAGAGGATGGTCTTGATGAGGTCGTCACGCAAAATAGCATGTGGATCCTCAGCCAGCTCCGAAAGCATCCGTTCAGCGAGGAAGCTGGATTTGCGAGGTGGATCGTTGTCGGTAGCTATCCATCCCAGGCGGCGAGTAAACTGGCGAAGTAGCAGTAGATGATTCAGTATCTGCAAAGAAAGAGTGAGTAATTACGAAAGAATAAACAAGAAGGAAGTCGTATACCTCCCGGTAGCCATCCACATCTTGCCACAGCTTCAGAATGCCCATTGTCCGCTCGCGGCACTCACTATGGCCAATACTATCCGCCCACGCCCAAACAGCAAGCACGCTCGCCACCCCAACCATCGCCCTCACAAACACCACAAAATCATCATGCGAGACAGCCGCCAACGGATCGCGGAACAGCACCGGGGGCTGCGACTGCGCCGTCGTCGGCAGGACAGGGTTCTCCGCGAGCTTCGTGACGAGATCCTCATGGATGAGCATCGCCTCGAGCCAGATGCCCACGGCCTGCTCCTCCGTGCCGATGTCCTTCAGCATGCGCGCGCAGGCGGCGAAGTCGCCCTGCGTGTTGGAGAGCGCGTCCTCGAGCCGCTGCCAGCCCACGAGGCGCACGAGAAGGCGGCGCACGGCGGCTTGCGTGTGTTTGTCCGCGCGCGGGTGCTCTTGGATGTCGCGCAGGATGGTGAGGAAGGTGTCGTCGGCGCTGAAGTGCCGTGCGATATCTGGGTTGATGACGGCGTCGAGGAGGCAGAGGGCGGTGGGCTCGTCTATGGTTTCTTCGTCGAAGATTGATGGCAGGTCCAGTTGGTTCTGGAGATGAGGTGAGCAAGGGCGGGAGATGAGAATATCGCAACGTACCAGGAGCTGTCGCGCCATCTCAGGGTATTGAGAGGCGGAGATGCTGAGAATTTTAGCAATTTGGGAGGCTTGGTCAATGCTCTGTTCGTCAACTTTAGTAATGCCCGCTGAAGATAAGTATTCGCCAACCTTGGGACCAATGAACTCGGCTACTCTGACTGCAAACTTTGAAAAGATCTCAGAGGAAGTCTCCTCAGAGACAGGGCGACCAATAGACTGGATGATGCTCTCGAGGTCAAAGTCCTCTTCCTTCTCTAAGTCGGCATAGAGGTACGGGAAATCAGGATGGTCCCAGTCTTCGTCAGAGGGTTTTAAACATAGCATTAACCGAACGATTAGGGACAAAGGGGGAGAATTTGGTATGAGCGAAAGTAGCTGCTGCGCCAGGAGTGTCGGGTCCGACGAGTTGGACGGGTCCACTGCTTTTGAGAGAGGTTGTGGGTCCAGGACGGGCAGTGGCCGTGGCTGGTATGTGTTCACAGGGGACGACTCCGAGACGACCTGCCCGTAGATCGCCATGGAGAGGTTCTCAAACTTCCCCCTCACTATCATCAAGCGCGTTGCGTACTAGACAGACGTGGTAAGAACTCGGGAACGTCTCATGTTCGACGTAAGAAGCGGCAGGGGATCTGCATACGGACCTCTGTGCCCATGTCCACGGTGAAGTCGACTTGGCCGCCGGGATAGGCAATCACGGTGGGAATGAGCGCATTGGCGGCGCGCTGCTTCTCCTTGGACTCTGTGTTGGGGTGGATAGGGAGCGCGTTGAAGAAGACATCGAGGTAGAATGCGTCTGGTTCGGTTGCTCTAGTGGGCACGTCAGCAGAATCAACTAATAGCTAGGGACTGACGTACGCGATAATGTCGGGGGACTGGCTGAACGGCTGTGCGCCGTTTGGGAAGACGCGGATGGAGGAGACGCGTATGGGGGCGGCAAAGCGGATGGCGGCGAGACTGGACGGGCCCTGGGGCTGGACGGTGCACCAATGCAGCAGAGCGGGGGCCATTTCGGAGTTGAGGTGCTATAGAATCGAGTATAAATGTATGGAGATGACCATACAAGTGAGTAGAAGTACAAATGCAATAGCAATGCAATAATTAGCAGTATGCCAGCGCGCCACAGCGCGTTCAGGCCGCCCCCCGGGATCGGCAAATGCCGACAGCCGTGCACCGCCACCTCTATGGCGACTTGGCAATCTGACCACCAGTCTTTGCCATTTACCTTTTCCCTCCCGTGGCCCGTGATTCTCCCTCCTCCCTCCTTCGTCCCTCTCTTCGTTACCCACAATGAGTCGCTCAACGACAATCAAGCTCCCCCCCGTCCTCGACCTCTCCTCGCCCCTCAAGAGCCCCAAGAGCCCCCTTCGCTCGCGGCCCCGCAGCGCAAGCATCATGAAGGTCGAGGAGGTCGGCGACAGCTCGATAGAGGAGGTCCTCGACCGCAGTGCCTATTCGAACGTCAACGCAGGATGGGTCAACTCAAAAGGTGAGCTAATTACTTCCACTCTTCCTCCTTCTCTGCTATTCGGCTCACCGTTCCGTCCGCAGGCGCATGGCTAATCCACATTGTGCTCATTATTTGCGGCAAGGTCATCATCGATACCGTGCCCGGGATGACGCAGCAAATGAGCTGGAGCTTGGTCAACCTCTTTTACCTTGCCGTAGGTTTTCGTATACCCCTCCGCCGGGACCCGCGTGTTAACGTCAGCCGCAGCTCTCGTATCTCATGTTCCATTGGGTCACCGGCATCCCCTTCGACACGGACCTCCATAGCGGCGCGTACGACGAGCTCACGCTCTGGGAGCAAATTGACGATGGTGCCCAGTACACTCCCGCCAAGAAGTGGCTCATTTGCGTACCGATCGGGCTGTGCGTGCACTTTGACATTCATTCCCCTAGTTAATCCTAACTCCCTTCATTAATTAGCTTTTTGATGTCCACTCACTATACGAACTACAACCCCTGGCTATTTGCAGTGAACATCACGGCGCTCGTCTTCGTGCTAATACCCAAGCTGCCGCAGGTAAGACCCCATCCCCTACTTCCTCCCCCGTCCTTCCCACTCACTTCCTCTAGCTCCATCGCCAACGCGTGCGCTTCATGCCCGAAGACGCCTCAGGAATGGCCACCCCGGTAACCCCCAGTTTCCCCTCCTCCGGCGCCTCCACCCCCATCGAGTCCCCCTCCCACGCTGAAATCACAGAAGCGCTCTTCCGGCGGTGACCACGCCCCGCCCCGGGCCTGCGTGACCCCTCCCCCAAGCAGACCCCAACCCGCGGGCATTTTCTCCCCCATCTCCCACTATTAAATACAAATTGTTTTAAAACAGGATTTCTTGTCGGAAGGCTCGCCCTGACACAATTAGCAATTAGCATACATCGCACATACGACTCCCCGCATAACATCACAATCAATCCATACGCTCTCCCTCTATCTCTCTATATCAGCCATCTCCCAAACACTCCAGTGCAGTTTGGTTTACTTTTTTTCTGTCTGCTGTTTCTTTTTGACATTGCGATATGTACTTAATACATATATAGAACCGCCTAGGAGGAAACAAAAAGCATGTTCCCCCCCCCCCTCCCTCACACACTCTACTCCGCCCCTCTCCCCTCCATCTAGTCGCCATGATATCCGGTAGCGTGATTTATAATATAATACATGTTATTCTATACTTAATCTCTATGATGATGCCGAGGCGCTGTGGACTTGCTGGTACTGTTGTAGTCGTAATCTGTTCGATGCACGGGTCAGTTTCTCCTCTTGCTCCATGGAATATGGATTGCTTACAGGTTACGCAGAAGCATCAGGATGGTGACCTTGCCAACAGCAGGAACATACAGCGAAGCCTGTGCAGCACATCACGGTCCCACAGTAAGGCGCTCCGATTTCCATCAACCAAAAAAAAAACGCACCTTATCCCTCACATCCTTCTCAAAATTCTTATCATGCGCGACATTCAGACAGATACACCCGTCCTTGAGCCACTCCGTGTTGACCTTGTAGGCCGCGCTCGGCACGGCGGATACCACGACGTCCGAGATCGCGAGGCACTCCTGGAGGCTGAGGTTGCTTGGGTGCACGACGTGCCGCGGGTGGTACCGCTGCGAGGGCGTCTCGGCCTGCGTGATGGCGACGCGCGGGCGCTTAGTGTATTCTTGTATGGAGTCGATGTCGACGGAGAGTACGCGAGCGCCGTCGTTCGAGAGGAGGGCTGCGAGAGGGCGCCCGACGACTTCAGAGCTGGAGAACGTAAGTTAAACGTAAATTATTGATCATGGACGTGAATGAATTGGCGCATCACACACCGGTTTATGACGGTGATCGTCTTCCCGTACGCACGATCGCCATATGGGAGGATCTTATTGTACACCCCAAGATATTCTAGGCACTTGACGATAGCGAGTGGGGTGCAGGGGATGATGGACTTGACGGTCCCGGCGGGGGGCTCGTCTGATTCTGCGGTGGTGGTGGTGGACAGAGGGGGCTGGACGGAGGCAAGGAGCGATTTGGGTTCGATAAACCGGATACTGGGGGGATGGAAAATGTGTTTAATGTTATGACGATCAAGGACACGCGTTGGGGAGCTTACTTGTGGTATAGGTTGTAGTGGAATTTGAAGTGCAGTCCTTCTACGTCTTTAAGAGGGGATACGACCTATGCAAGAGTTAGGACAGCTCTCCGCCCACGAAGGGGGTGGCAAATGTAAGCACCTGTTGCAAGTAATGATCCTAGCAAGCAATCCTTAGCTCTCGTTCTCAGTCTATGAACCTCAGCTCACCGACCTGTCGTCCGCCAAAAATAGGATAATAAACCTTCAAACGAGAGTTCACAAAAAAATTTCATTTCTCTTGTTCACGTAATAATAGGAAGTAAATCCCACCATGATTCCATGCACGCTCTCATCCTCATTCGCGTCAATGATCGCCTCCTCCACGCCCTCGCCCTCCCCGAGTTCGCTCGACTCCGCCGCGCCGGTGGTTTTGAGTACAAACTCGACGCCGAGGCCTTCGCACTGCTTCCTGGTGAACTCTGCGTAGTTCCTGCTCGGGACAGACGAAGTCGCGAGGATGCCGACGAGCTTCGGACGACGCGCGCACTGCTCGAGGGATTGCTTGACCTCGTCGCGGAAGGCGGCGGCGATGGGGTCGGCCTTGAGGAGAAGGCCCTTTCCACTTGAGATTTCTGCGGACATGGCTCTTCGTCTATTTGCGGGGAAAGAAAGGTGGAGACGGGGGTGAGCGCGAACGGTGGGGTAAGCGAAGGAAGTTGTAAAATTTAAAATTACTGCAGCTGATTCTATATGATATCTTATCTCAGGAGGATCTTATCAAACGACCCGTCAGTTCCCACGCCAATTTAGGTTAACGGTCCGGGACAATCCGCCGTCCGATGTTGAAATGTACAGAGGTACAAGGAGACGAAGATAGTACAGGATCAAATGCAGTGTAAATGAGAATGAAAATAGAGATGATACAAATGTCCTGGATCCAAGAAATAATGCGGCAGCGCATATCACTCACGCGCCGTCTTACGCGTGGCTCTTGCCGTTGACTTTGGGCACTGGCGGTACAGCAACTACTTCCTCCGAGTCGTCGTCATCGTCTTCTGGTGCAGCCGCGCTTCCATTACCCTGAGTAGTATCCTCATCCTCCTCTTCATCCATCATCTGGGCAGCACGCTGAACACAGGCAGATCTGTCAGAAAATACACACTCGATCGTAGTTAATACCACGCACCTTCATCGCCTCCGCTTCATTTGAATAGTGCCTTCCACGCGCGCGCACAAATTCTGCGTGTTTCGCGGCAGCTGTGATACAAATGATTAAATTTAGAAAGGGGGAAAGCAATGCGGTCATAGCGCGGGCCACTCACTCTCCTCGTCCATCTCCTCTTCGAACTCGACCTCGCCCCCGGGGTCCCGCGAGTCAGCTCTGATCTGGCTCCGGGCCTCGTTGGGCAGGTTGAAGCTCGTGCTGCGGCTCGAGGTCGCGCTGCCGGACCGTGGAGTCCCTGGCCGCCCGCCTTGGCTTGAGAAGGAAGTCCGCCGCGAGGAGGGGTTGGAGTAGTCTGCACCGGTTGCAGAGACGGTAGGAGACGCGGGGGCGTCCCTTGTAGGAGACGTCATGTGTATCCCGCCCAAGTCGAGATTTGGTATCTCTGTTGAAGTAAATGAATATAAAGACGGCTATGGCCAGATAGATAGAACACTACACACCTCCATCAATTGTATCAGTCTCTGCGTTGTACCGAACATACGGGGTTTTGGGCTCGGTGATCTTCATCAGGCTGTCTTTCTGTATCTCAGTCAAAGCAATGTTTGCCTCGTCCCACTGGAGACTGCTGCAACAAACTTAGGAAGATGCACGCAATATTTTATGCGCAAGACTCACTGAGGCGGAGACTGCGACAGCACGCCAGGTAGAGGCGGGGCATTCTTCAGGATCCCTTTGGGCTTGGGATTGGACGCAGAACGCGGCAGAGGAGGCAGATGAGGACGATCTTCCGAAACACCGGCAGAGGACATTCTAAGCGATTAGGTGGGGGTGAATGAGAACGTTAGGGCGGCGGATTTATGTGCAGCTTGGACTGGGCGTGCTGTGTTGGTTCAAACTTGGGATTAAGAGGTTGTGGAGTAACGGCAATGTCTCTGGCACGAGTTGTGACGGTTTCGGACGGTGTTCGATCGTTGTCCTGATTCGGACATCTTTCACTCCAAGGCATTGGACCAACATTGGCGGATGCAGCAGTGCACTGCGCACACTCTATAGCACTGCACAATAACTCTGCACACCACATGCACATAAAAGTTATATATACCCATCTCGTCAGAATTTCGTCAGAACAATTCGCAGTGCCTGAGCTTCCAATATTTTGCCGTCTGATAATCCCCACCCAAGAATTCACATCCCCGACCCCATCAGCCTACCCTTCAATCTCTGCGGCACATTCTCCGCCTCTTGCCTCACCATCTCAATAAGGCTCAGCAGCTTCTTGATCCCGATCTGTAGCTTCGAGCCCACGCCGCGAGTCTTGTCCGCCTCGAAGCCTGCCTCCTCTAACATGGTGTTTTCTCCTTCTGCTGCTGGTCGGAGGGGGACAGCCTGACCTCGCGCAGGAGCGGAGGGACAAGGCGGCCGGCACGCCCAGTTCGGAGTCAAATGTTTCTGAGGACCGGAGGTCGTGATGTTGAGGAGGCGCCGGCCTTTTGGCGGTTGGCGCGTGAACAGCACCAGAAGAGTTTGTAGGACAGCACTGGAGAAGTGTAGACCCATGGGTGTCTAATTTCGGCATAATGATAAGTAGACAAAGAATTCCGACGATGATTCGAAAGGACAACATCGAGTGTTGTCCGCCACGATGACATTGAGCGGGCTCTTATATCTGTCCCAGAAGATTTTTGTGATGGCAGTGACCTGTTGTTTCTCTGAGTCTGAGAACACAGCCGTATTGTCCGGTGATATCAGCTTAATGAACAGGTGCTGCGAGGCCTGAGCATTGAGCAATGATAGCTCCCAGCGCTATCTTCCCAGGTGCCGGGGGCCATGCAGCAAGACGTTGACCAAAGGGTCAGAACTAGTAGAATATACCGAACATGACATATGGAAGATCCGCCAGGACGAGAATTGAGACAGTATGCCAGGTATTGGTAGGACATTCTTCCAATCAGGATCCTTTCGGGGTTGGTCGACAAACTTGGAAGAGCCTCAGGCAGACAGTGAGTACGGCGGTCTTCTGAAATGCCGGTAGTGATATTCCAAGAGAGAATTTGGGAGCGAATAGTTAGGGCACTGGACTCATACGCAGCTGAGGTTGAGTGTCCTGTATGGTTCAGGCCCGCGATTATTCAAGGAGTATGTAGTGGGGTAATGGCGACTCGGAGTTGGATGGAGTCGACTTTCTGCTGTGGGAGGATGCCGAAACATCGGATCAATTTGATTCAGACTCCAACTGGCTGTTGCCCTGGCCCATGCTGAATTCACCGCCTGGGCTTAAGCCCCGTGCATCTTCGGATAAACTTGCTTTCTACAATCATCTCTGCCAGGAGCTTTAGGGCCTCCAGGACCTCACCAACCAGGTCTTCGACGAGGAAGCTGTGGAAATGGCAGTGACTCCTTATCGTTCTTCAACCATACCTGACAAGAATGCTTAAACTCAGCAGACCGAATGGTTCTGGACAATCCTCTATCTGGTGGACCAGTGGTTAAATCTTGGTGAAGGTGGGTCGTCTATCGGATGCAGCTCACTCCTGGTAAGGCTAGAATACGTGCTCCTGGAAGCTACCTGGAACGATATGTACGAAACACAATTTAGAAATATACCGAATGGCGGGACTATTGCTCTTGGACATCCTGGCAGTAGTATGGGGACCTCTGACAGCACGGATTACCAGATATTGACATGTTTACCTCAGGAAATCTTTGTTCCTCATCTATATGCTCGTTAGAAGAATTCTTGCTCGACGAGCTACTATTCTTCACAGCTGCAATGATTCACTTTTCTATGTCTTTAACAAAGGCATCTGCTCGGAGTGGAAACTGAAGAATGTTCCAGATCTTCCAGAGCATTCGCCGCATCTATGGTGAACGATATTCCTTGTCGACAGCGGCGATGGACCTAATTCTCCAAACTGGAAATCATGAAGAGTACGTTCTGGGTTGTCCAGACTTCTTCTCCCCAGACCACTCGGTATAAATGGTGGCACAGGTAAACATATGCACGAGAAATTTGGATGCGTACATGGAGCTGGGAGGAGATATATTCTGTGTGGTGAGCTTCATCGTATATTTCAACTTACCTGAGAAGGACAGCAGCCGTATTCTCAGAGGTCTGGACGTCAACGTTGTCCGCAAGATGTACATAAAATGCAGCCACTCAATTCGGGTTTGCCAAGATCTCTCCGTGAAAGCTGACACTACTGCATTCAACTCGCAAATACAATTGATTATCAACTAGTTGTGCAAATGCCCTCCCACGAGGTTTTTCGTGCCTTGACGAATCTCGTAACTTCTTGGTCAGTGGACGACAACCCTCCGTCTATACTCTTTGAGTATAATCTCTTACCCAACGATCGAAGCCACCCAGCTATTCAAGTTGCTTCCCCTTATATTGCAAATCTTCTATACGCAACTCCAGCAATCCAACGACTTCGATTAAAACCGTTTCTTCGATACTATATACAATAGAGACTGCGCAGTAACTGTGCCAGAGTGTACTGGCGGGAGCGGGCAACATCGTGGCTGCGAAATCACGCAGCGTGTGAGATTGAACTTTACTGCTTAAGCAATTTCTCCCAGCATATTATCCTCAAGTGGCCTGGTCAGATGCCTCTTGTCAAGTTATAGCTCTCCTTAAGACTTTATCGACCATATTACTAAACCCCATCTCTTTGTCCCGGCCTCGCATCAAACCTCTGTCGGCGCATTTGCAATATTAGACAGCAAATTCACGCTCCTCAAGATGACCACTAGCAGTCTTTCGGTATTGAACTGAAGGACCTCGAGGATTTCTATAGTGCCTTGCGATGGATCCCCGAAATAGCATCTCATTGGGTGCCCCCGTTAGGAATTATCTTTATCATGCCACCACTGGAGGATGACGATTGGTTTGACATAATTTCTGTTATTGCTGGACCGGATACTTCCAGGACAACACTACAGGAGGCAAAGGAATGGGAGAAGAATTCGGAGCAGTTTATCTTTAGTTGGAAGTATGGGGAGTTGACATGCTCCGGTGGTCAACATCATGCAACGAAGTTTTGAGGATGTTGGATTCTACCAGTAAGTGATCACGTACTTACAGAACTTTATTCCCTCGCTATAGCCTGGGATTGCACATGTACAATTTCCTTCGTTTTCCAAGCCAAATACTATAGTGATACACTTTACATCCGATATTTTTCAGTCAAACAATCCCACCCAACCTCACCCAACTCACATCCCCAACCCCATCAGCCCCCCTGTCAACCTCTGCGCCACATTCTCCGGCTCCTGCCTCGCCATCTCAATCAGACTCAACAACTTCTTAATCCCGATCTGCAGCTTCGAACCCATCCCACTCTGGTCTGCGCCGAAGCCCGCCTCCTCCAGCATGCGGATCGTCTCTTTGCGCTGTTGGTCGGAGGGGAACAGCTCGACCTCGCGCAGGACGTAGTCCAGTGCGCGGAGGGACGAGACGGGTGGCACGCGCAGCTCGGAGTCGAAGGTCTCGGAGAGCCCGAGGTCGGTGAGGATTGGTCGGAGGGAGGATGTAGCGATGATGAGGAGGCGCCGGCCCTTTGGTGGGCGGCGGGCGAAGAGCACTAGGAGAGTTTGCAGGACTGCGTTGGAAAACCGTGCTCCCATGGGCGTCCAATCTAATTTCGGCACGATGATAAGTAAACTGTTCTACAAAGTTCAGACGGAAAGGACGACTCACCGATCAGCCGCTCAATATTATCCACCACCACAACGCTGAGCGGACTCTTGTAGCTGTCCGAGAAGACTTTCGTGATGGCAGTAACCTTTTGCTGCTCCGAGTAGCCCACCATGTTGTCTGGGGATATCAGCTTAATGAACGGGTATTGCGAGGCCTGGGCAATAGTTGCTCCCAAGGCCGTCTTCCCCGACCCGGGGAGCCCGTGCAGCAGTATGCTGACCAAGGGCGTACGCGTCGACGTGCGTACTTGCTCGACAAAGAGCTCGCCTGACCGGAGGATTTCCTGCAAAATAATAAAGGCCGTTAATACAGCGAGGAAGAAAAGATACCCGAACACGCACATCAACAACACTATCATAATGGATAATCCCATTCTGAATAACCTGCTGCAGCTCCTCCTCCGAAACACCAAACGCCGGATGCACCTCATCCAGTGCCCTCATAAAATCGTCCCTATTCACCCGCAGGTTCTCCACATCCTCTGAAATACCCGCCATTGTACCGACCTTCACATGCCGGTTGAACGCGAAACTCGTCGCGCTCTTGATGAGACCCCCGATCTCGGCCCCAGAGAAGTTCTTCGTCGAGGCGGCGAGCTCGTGTAGGTCGACGTTCTCGTCCATGACGCGGTTGGTGCGCATTTTCGCGGTGTGGATGTTGAGGATCTGGTACCGCCCGTTCTCGTCCGGAAGGGAGATCTCCATGTGTACTTCGAGACGGCCGGGGCGGAGGAGGGCCTCGTCGATCATGTCGAGGCGGTTGGTCATGCCGATGATGAGGATGTTGTTGAGTTGGTCGACACCGTCCATCTATTTGGACAATCTATTAGAATGGTCATGAAAATGAACATAAGAAAAACAGACCTTGGAGAGCAGCTGATTGACTACAGTATCCCCCACCCCCGTCCCATTATTCGTCGACCCACGCTGCTTGAAAATAGCATCCAGCTCATCGAAGATGATAATATGCAGCCCACTCTCGTCCTTCTTCTCCTTGTACTCCTTCTCCGCGTCCGCAAACAGCTTGCGGATGTTCTCCTCAGACGCACCGACGTACTTGCTCAGGATCTCCGGGCCATTCACGACTTTCGGCTCGCGCGCGTTGAGCATTTTGCCGATTTGCCGCGCGATGAGGGTCTTGCCTGTCCCTGGGGGGCCGTGGAGGATGATACCTGGTTGTGAAGGGTAAGTATTGGTGCCTTTAGGAGAGGGGGTGAAGGAAGCTTGCCTTTTACGTGCTGGATGCCGAGTTTCTCGACGAGCCCTGGGGGAAAGACGCGCGATGCGAAGGCGCGGCGGAAGATCTCGCTGAACTCTGTGTCCAGGCCTCCAATGCCCATGTCCTCGAATTTGAAGTTGGGCGCTAGGATGGCATTTGGGGGTGCTCTATAGTGCGCAAGTCAATTCCAGAACGCAAATACTAAACTCTGGTGCAGACATACTTCTTTGCGCTCGACTTGATCTTGATAGCGCTATCCGGTGCCTTCATGAACGTCACGTCCGTCTTCTCCATCACAATGCCGAAATTACTGTGAGCCCCCCCTCCCGAGCGTTGCCCGCCGGGCATGCCTTTCCTCTGCTCGTCCGCGAGCTCAAGCAACGACACGGACTTGACGAGGACCTTCAAGTTCTGCCCGTGGTACTCGAACACGACGGTCTCTTCGACGGACATGATGATGCCGCTGAAGGCGCGGACGAAGGTGCGCGCCATGTCGTCTGCGGAGAATTGTTCAGCGATTTCGTGCCCACGCCGGAGGAAGCCGACTTCGAGGTCGAGGGATTGGAGGAAGGCGGGTGCGGCGGGGTGCGGGGGCGCAGGGAGGATGTCGATGGTGGCGGTATCGCCGGAGACGGAGAGGCCTATCCATTGGCGCTGCATTGCGGATGCACCGATGGTGCCAGGCTGCAGCTTACCAGTGTTATCGTGTCTTCGAGTAACTTGAGTGTTTGATTTACTTGGTAGTAGTGACAGCACTTACCTGACGGTCAGGGCATATGCTCCGTTAATGAGAACATTTTGGCCTTGCTGGAAATCGGAGGGATGGACGATCAGACAGTTGGTGAGGGCAAGTGCATCGCTCGGCGCGCTCGCGACGCCATAGCTATGATTTTGAGGTTCAGAATAACGCTATAATTTGCACAGAGAAGAAACACACCTTCCACCGGAGCGTGGTGGTGGAGGCTTCCTGTCATACGAGCGTTTCTCGAAGAGGGCGTTGGATGGATCATTGTACGCCGGCACCTGACCAGCATTATGTTGAGAAGAGGGCGGGGGCGGCCTGGCTCCAGACCTGGGTCCCGAAGGGAGGCTGTATTCCGAATTATTTCCCAGACGGCTGTAGGAGCCAGCGGGGGGTGGAGGGGTGCCGGTGTTTCCAGAAGATCTGAAGAAACTCATTGCGCGTGAAGCAGAAAGTCTAGTCTAGTATTCCAGAGAGATTTGTTCTCTAATATACAAAGAGAGTACGGTCCTGATTCGTTGTCCTGGCGTTGGAGGTCGTGGTCGTGTCGTGGCCGCAGTGTGTATGGAGAGCACTGCACACCGCCGATCGAGATGCTAAAGGGGCTTAGTCAGCGAGATTACGTCGTTGGGCAACGGTCATCAGCAACTGACAAGAGCGCCGACTGCACTTTCTCCAAAAAGTCCTCTCTCGTCGGCTAGCTTCTCTTTCTCTCACCATGGACGACGACCCCCTCCCCCAAGGCATCCTTGACGACTATCCAGGCGTCGATAATAGATCATGTCAGCTCCTCGGGCCCACCGCACTTGTCAGTCAGCCCCACACGCCATATCATCCGCGATAATGTTCTCACAAATATAATAGGTCGTCCAGGCACTCATGGGAGTCCTGGTCATCCTCTCCCTCGTATATAAACGGCACAGGGAGACGCCAAAACGCCCATGGAGGATATGGTTCGTTATGTCCTGTCCCTTTCCAAATTCTCTGTTGATGCCACTCTTCTGCCGTAAAGGCTGTTTGATGTGTCCAAGCAAGTCTTCGGCCAGATGTTCGTGCACGGAGTCAACGTCTTCGTGTCCGATTTTGGCTCCAGTGAGACCGCAGGGAACGCCTGCGTGTTCTACTTCCTTAACATCCTCATTGATACCACTCTCGGTGAGTAAATCGCGTCCTGTCACATGTGCGCCCATGCTAACGCGTAGCAGGCGTTGCTCTCATATATCTTATACTGCATATCCTCACATACCTGTTCACCGAAAAGTTCAACTTCAAGGGCTTCGAGTCGGGGGTCTATGGATCGCCCCCCTCTATGAACTACTGGGCACGCCAGGCCGCCCTCTACGTCTTATCTTTAACTGCGATGAAGTTCCTAGTGATTGGACTTCTCGCTCTGTTCCCTGGCATCTTCAAAATAGGAGAATGGCTTCTCAGCTGGACATGGACAGAAGACGGAGACACGCTGCAGGTCGTCATGTATGTTTCTATCTCACTTTTTAACCTCCCGCGATGCTGATCCTTGGCGCAGAACCATGGGCATCTTCCCGATCATTATGAACATCCTCCAGTTCTGGCTTATCGACTCTATAGTCAAAGCTTCTGCTGCCGCTTCTGTGATCCTCGACTCCGACGCCCCTGACGCCTTCCACCGAGACGACCACGAGCCATTGTTCCGTGCATCAATGGAAGACGACGACGACGAAGACAACTCATATCGCCCGCGCGACATCGAGAACCACCGCACCCCGCGGCGCCCCCGCTCCTCCCTCGACTCCCACTCCCGATCCGCCTCAACAGGCAGCAGCACGCCGGACGAGTACAAATCCGGCGCCACCAGCACCTCCACGCAGAACCTAGATGCTCACTCATACCCCCCAAGTCTGTCCAGCAGTCTGTCCTCCAGTGCCTCTAGTTCTCACATGCCCACCAAAGCCCCCAAGCCCGCGAAGAACCTCATGAAGAAGAAACGCCGTGGGCCCCCCGCGCCGCTCACCATCCACTCCGCGCACCAGCCTGCGGTGAATTCGCCCGCGCAGCCGTCTGCGGCGAAGGTCGCAGCACCCCCGAGGACACCCAGTCCCGTGCCGGCGGAGATCAACGTGAAGCACTCAGCTGCCGGCGGGATGGGGAACACGCAGGACGAGTGGGCGGAGACGTGGGATGAAGAGGATGTGTGGGAGGAGCGGGAGGACAGTAAAAGCCATACCCATGCGGCGGGGAACGGTCGTACGGCCCCAGTGGTGGGCTCATGATATGATATCCTTGTGATTTTTGGGAAGGTTTTTTGGATTGGTGCTTTTACATGTGTATTATACTATTCACCCTAGTCTCGTAGGTAATATCCTGCGGCAGGTATATAATAAGAACGTTATTGAATGGTGCAGCACTACTTAGGGCGGGTGGATAAAAGTAAATTGGTTACGCGCTTACCTCGAATACTTGTTTTCTTTCCTTCGGAGAGTGATCTAAGAGGCGGGACAATCGTCACGTCACTCGTGCCTCGTCGCGGCTCATCGTTCAATTTTTACCACTAAGCGTCGTCGTGGCTCGCCGTCGGCTAGGCGTGCCAGTTAGGTGCTTATCTGATTAATTGCCAATACCATCGAAAATGCATACAAAATCGGAGCATCACGGCAATACTTCCAGGTGTTCGAGCAGCCCGCCGTCCAGAACAAGATCATAGTACGCAAGATAGTCCCATGTTAATGCAGCTAGCTTGGGTCCGGGTATACCTGACAGTGGGTGGCAGAACAGTCTTCACACTGCTAACAGGGGGAAGTATGATAAAAGGACGAGAATAAGAAGTACCTTCGATGAGAGGTTGAGCATGATGAGGATAGGATTACGCCGGCATGGGGAAAGAGGTCACGGCGCGAACCCAAGGGGGAGTAGAGTGGGTATTAAATAGATCTCGGCGCGATGTCGTGACACATCTGCTGAGGATAATCTCGCGAGACTGATACGAAGTCCTCGAAGACTGGATGAGGCACTACCACCACGTGCCATCCCACATTTATATCCGATCACTGACGCCCATAGTTTTTCTCCTCTTTACACACTGTGTTGCAGTCCCATTCCATAGCCTGCATTCGCGGTGATTTACTAGACCCATGTCAGAACCCCCGCCGCCTGAGATGGGGAATGAAGAGGACTCCAGTGTTGCGGCGCCCGCCTCCTCCTTCTCACTCGAAAACATTCTTAGCGAGAGCCATGACACCATAGAGCAGGCGCCACAGAAGGATGCCCCAGCTCCTGCTGGGTGGGATGAGGAGGACACGGACAGGCCTGTTCTTGAGGGCTTCTGCGTTGAGTGCGAAGGTGGGCAACGTCGTTTCGCTCTCAGTTTGAGTTGTGTACCGAACTCGATATCATAGATCAGCCTGCGCAGGTTCTGTGCGAAACGTGCTCGGATGCGTACTGTGAGGTCTGCTTCGCGGCGCAGCACCGTAAGGGCTCGAGGAAACGCCATGCAGTCAAGCCCCTTGCCGGACAGAAGAAAAAGGCCAAAACGAATGGCGCACCGGAAGGGGCCAATGGCGATGCGGTACGTATACCAACGTAATGATGCACGAGACAACTGACGTGAAATTGATTACAGATGAAAGTCGACGGGGACGAAAAGAAGGCGGAGGACTCGGACGACGACGAGGACTGGGAACGCGTAGCCGCCACGCCCTCTACCGAAGTCCTCGGCGCGCAGCCCGCAGTAGGCGTGAGCGTCGGCGAGTGGTTCGTCGAGCGCGCCAAGTTCATCCCGCTGCGCCTGACCCTCGGCGAGCGCAAGTTCCTGCGCCTCCTCGAGGCCGCGCTGCAGGTCTCCGAGTACACAGACAAGATCGACACGATTGGCTTCGGGCAGTCGAAGACTCGGCGCATCGTGCAGCAGATCCGCGAGCTGTGCGCGATCATGTCCGGCTTGGTCGTCGCGGCGGATTATAAGCAGGGTCAGGAGCTCTTCTCGGATCGCGATTTTCAGGCCAATGCGGATTTTTATCAGCAGATTTTTGAGCTTGGACGGAGGCATAAGATTATGAACCCGGATAAGATGAGGACGACGTATGGGAAGCTTATATATCTTCTGCAGGTGAGCTGGACTCGTTTTTGGTTGAGAGATATATATTGAGCGCGTGCGATAGGACAGCCAATCTCCGGATGTCAAAGACCTTCTGAGCTTCTCCTGCGTCAAGCCTATCAAGACGGTGTACTCCGTGCTGGAAGAGCATGACGCCATCCAACTTCTACGGGAAGATCTCGTCACTGTCGCCACCAAGGAGATTTACTCCGAGGGCCGGCCGCGCAGGGACGTGCAAAAGGACATTAGAAATAAAGAGCGCGCCATAGAGACGCTGGCGACGCGCTATGAACGCAACGGCCTCTCGCAGGAGCAGGTACGGCAGTGTCTGTACTCGATCGGGGACAACCATGCGTTCCTGCGCGCAAATAGGGATCCTTGTGAGAAGATGATTGGGTACTTGAAGGAGTACTTCCATCCTACGCAGGCAAAGGACTCGAAGAGCAGCCTGGCTATTCGTAGCGGAAGAGGTGGTGCGCGTCTGTCACATGATCATAGTAAGCAGTATGCATATGTGCTGCAGAGTTTGACTTTGTGGCGAGAGATTCTGCACGGTGAGTTCTTATTAATTATTATCTATGATTCTCGACCCCTTGCTAAATCCATCCTCAGATATGTTCCATCTATGGTCGCTCGCCGAGCAAGACCTGCTAGCCGAAAACGTCCCCTACCGCCTCCGCGACACCGGCCAGGGCCTCAACCGTGTCCAAGCCGCACCCAAAACCTCCCGCATGATGCACAACATCCTGCACAAGGCCCAAAAAAGCGTCGGCACCTGGATCGGGTCCAGCGTCATCCACATGGGGGACCACAACGTCCCCAACGCCCTCCTGTTCATCGACAAGTACACGCAGATCTACCGCATCCTGCTCCCGATATGCAACACACTGTCGCAGATCCCTGGCCTGGCGGCGAAGCCGGCGATCAAGTCGTACATTGAGGACGAGTTTGGGTCAGTAGATAACTTGATACGTGAGATTCTGGGGGATTTCTTTAGACATGGGTTTGATGGCTCGGGGGCTGATAATTTCTTCGATGCGGGAAGCTGTATTGACGGGCGGTTGACGAGTGCTTGGAATTGGTGCTCATCGCTGGAAAAGAAGAGATATTTCCATGTCTTCTTACTGTCAGGTAAGCTAAACCGCCCACGTTGCACTTTCCAACATTCAATCTAATTTTTGTTCTGTAGGATTTGTCGGATTTGACGGAGACTGGTAAAGAGTCGGTAGATGGTTCTATCTAAGATTCACGCTACAATTGTATACATATACCGCATAATTAGAATCTAGAAACATTTCATTCATATGCAGAATATTCGGCTGGCCTGAGAGCATTCATTATTGTCGCAAAGCAAATCGAAAGCTACCCCAATGAACACCTAGAGCCTTTTTAATGTACATACATGATATGTGGATGATACGGTCAGGCAGCGGTGGCCTGGGGCTGCGCCGGTGCATGTCCACCCATCCTCTGCGCGTTCGCAACCACCTCCAGGACGCCTGCGAGACCCGATTTCCAAGCCAGGAGCCGCTTCTCCAGTACCTCCCACTGCTCACGCTCGAACGTCCGCGACGTCGCCCGGCTGATGTGCAGGCTCTGTGTTGTCTGCGAAAGCTTCCCGGAGAGGAGTCCAGCCCGAATGACTGATAGACGATGAGAGGTCAGATCAGGACAGGGAAGATATATTAAACGAATAATATTACCATCGATAACCCATTTCTCAACCTCAGAAGGATCTATCTGGAGACCTTCCGCGATCTTGGAGTAGGGAAGGTTCTGTCCAACGTGCGAGAACCCGAGGGATGCAAGAGTCAGAAGACGGATTTTGCGTTCAAGTTGCGCTCTGTCGAGGTCTAGACGGATATCAGCTTCACGAGCATGGAAGAACATCGTATGTATGACGCACTGTATTTCTCGAGAGCACTTGCGTGGCTTACTTCCCAAGCTTTAAATTCGGACAATCCATCGTTGAGGAAGATTTGGAGGAGGGAGAACAGCTCATGACCCTTGGCAGCAACTACTGCGTCGAGTTTGAACAGAGGGTCGAAGTCGAAGACAGTGGGAAGTCGAAGGGCAGTAGTGATGGCTTCGACGGCAGCTGCCTGGGCTTCCGGGGAGGTCGAAGGCAATGCTCGAACGTACACGAGGGTGTACTCGTATGACGTTGTTCTGCCCATGTTGTTAGCAAGGGTGATTCATGAGAGGAGTGATGGGCTTGAACTTACGATTGACCCGCCTTTGCGAAGGCATCGACAATGCTTTTCAAGAAGATAGACTTCTCCTCAGTCGAAATATCCCACTCTGAAACCCATTTCTCTACATCTGCTTTTGAGAGTTGAAGAGAATCGAGATCATCGTTGGCAGTGGCGATTGCCAGGAGTGTGTTATACACCGCCAAACGCAACGAGGATTTCCGGGGAATAGCGTTGAAGAGGTTTGAGAGTCTAACAGTAACAGTAAAGGAATGCAAGACGAAAATATTCTGTTGAGACGCACATGCGGTATTTAATGGAAACGCGGTCGGATGGCGATGATGAGATCGTTTGGAGAAGAGAGGAAAGGTATTGCTTGACTTCCGGCGCATCGGGAGAATAGAGGCTGAATAAATGGGAGTATATCAAGTTGAAGAAGCCTTCGATTTCTGCAAACAGAGGAGCTGTTAAGTGAAAACAAAACTCGACAGATGACAAGAAGCGTACCCTTGTCCGACCCTTCTCCAAGTCCTTTTATCTCGGCCAACACCATTCCTAGAACTTTTCTCCGCTTAGCTGAAATCTCCTGCGCGGACTTTTGAGCATCGTCGCCCCTCAAAGCAGCTTGGAATGGGGCAATGAATGCAGCACGTTCCTCCTCGGATCGATTTCTCACTATGTAGAAAACTAGCTCCTGGACCTATATGACCGTTCTTTAGCAAAATCTCCCGTATAAAATACAGTGCAGCTACAAACCTGCTCCTCGAACGTCCCTTCAGCGAATATCGAAACAGAATCTGTAGCGTTGGCCATTTTCTCTATAAACTTGAACTCCCGTCCAAAATTTCTGAGATGGCAGGCTGTGATCAGTCTAAAGCTGTTGCACAATAGAACCAAACAATATTCGCTCGACTCCTAATGGCCGTTACCTTACACCGAGCCCACCCACAAATGAGATAATATTCCTTTGCCTCCTGCTTCCAAGCACGCTATAAACATGGGTGGTTTCCCCGTCGTCTTTGTCGGCTACGAGCTAGAAAATAATGCTTTGGACGCCTACCAGTCCCAGAATGATCCTCACGGCACTCTCAAAGCTCTGCTGCGAGACGTCGAGTCCGAAACGCATAACCCGGCCAGCGTCGTGCGCTATGACGATATCGATGATTGCACGCACACCGTTGTCTGCTGCTTTGCGGACCTACACGAGCGTGCTTACTCTTCAAAGGAACTTGATGCCATTCCTATCCCCGCTGAATTTTCTCGCGTGCCGGAGCGGGTGAAAACGAGCGGCAACATTCAAAGAGTCTTTGCTCCGAAAGCAATGGTGTATTCTTATGGTAGAGATGGCAAGACACGCGTCAACGCCGACGTTGTCATAGGGTAAATCGGTATGTCTTTGGGATGCCAGCTCAGCTGCCTCTGCGCCCTCAACCCGCACCTCGCCCTAGATAGTCAGAACAAGAGTGTGCTCCGTCTTTTTTCCTCTCCCGCCTCTCCTCACCCGTTTTCAGCCGTCTATCTCAAAAACTAAGACCGCTCCAAGGTCACCCTCGTGTGCGGCGGCGGCTCAGGCCACGAACCCGCCCACGCCACCTTCGTCGATAAGCCCGCCCTCTCTTGCATCCTCCACCCCGCTCACCGTACCTCCCGACCCTACCACGCCCCTCCTCACCTTCCCACAGCGCCATGTGCACGAACTTATTTGCCTCGCTCAACGCGAGCCAGGTCTGCCGCGGCATCGACCTGATCGACAACGACAAAGGGTGCGTGCCTAGGCCCCACGCACACTTCTTCGAAATACACTGACCGCCTTCCTTTAGCCAACAGCCAGTTCACTTGCCAAATTCGCCATGGAAATGCCTTCTACTTCCTAGTTATCTCTAAACTACAAGTCTATTTCATTTACGCTGAACCTAGACCTCTTTCCCCAAAATCAAATTTATATCTCGCGTCATGAACTTGCAACTTACAACTTGCCGGGCTGGCCGGGACTACGCACGCTGAATGGTAAATTGAACGCTGAAGGCGAGGACTTGCTTCGGAGTTGCGCAACTTTGATTTCTGGGCGCAGAACACGCTACGAGGTTACATATCGTTTCCATATGAAAAGCGCTCCATGGATCACTGGGCTGACGTTGGAAAAACTAGGGACCGATGCACCATGCGATAATGGGCGGCTTTCTCACGATTGAACGTCAATGCGGCCTTATGGACGATATCGTTGAAATACTCAAGAACGCCAAGCTCATCGTTGCACGTTGTTTCATCGCTGCTCCACAGAACTGTTACCCTCGCGCAACGCGCCCATTATCAATGGACTACAATCTCGAACTAGCCGTTGTTCAACATCAAAAAAGAAGCACATGGTTATGATGTGTTGATGACTTGAGAGAGGCAAACTCTACCCCTGACTAGCCCTGACCATGGGGTGCTTCTACAATGTAGTATCTCATAACGGGTAAAGGCGCGTATAAAATGGATTCTCCAAGCAAATACCAAGCAGCGTCGAGGTCTCTCTAAGATGAAGCTTCTCTTTTCTTGCTTGTTGGTCGCGACACTCTCTTCTTCTCTAACATGGGCAGCACCACCCGTTGCGCGAGCTCCGAAGGTCAAGGAGACCATCTCGACACCGCGCGGATGGGCTAAAATTGGCGCTCCTCACCCAGACCACGAGATCGTGTTACGTATCGGCCTCCCACAGCCCAACTTCCCCGCATTAGAGCAACATCTCATCGAAATTAGCGACCCCTTCCATGAACGCTACGGCGCGCATTTGTCGAAGGAGCAGGTCGAAGAACTCGTTGCTCCTCATCAAGAGAGCATCGACCTCATCGACGAATGGCTTGCTGCTCACGGTTTGGGGGCCGCTGATTTGGTTCGCTCCCCGGCCAAGGATTGGGTGACCGTCACTGTTCCTGTCAGAGTAGCTGAGAAGATGCTCGATACAGTATGTTAAGCTATTTTTAGACCCGTAGAAGTTGTCAGCTAATTGCGCGCGTAGACTTATCACGTATGGAAGCACGCCGACAGCGACGACCACCTAGTTCGCACCACCAGCTACAGTCTTCCTGAGCATCTCCATGAACATGTCGACGTTGTGCAGCCAACGACCGTCTTCGCGCGCTGGAAGGCCATGAAATCGACGCTGCGCTTCGCCGAGTTCGAAGAAGAGAAGTCATTCAAGAACAGCGCTATCTCCGCTGTTAGCAAGGTTATCACCACGAGTTCGACAGCTGTTGATGCGAGTTGCAACTCTTCCATCACCATCACTTGTCTCCAGCAGCTCTACAACACAGTTGGGTACACCCCCAAGGCTGCCAAGAAGAACTCGATCGGTATTACCGGTTACCTCGAGGAGTTCGCGAACAACCAGGACCTGCAATCGTTCTACGCCGAACAACTGCCTACTGCCGTCAATTCCTCGTTCAAATTCATCTCCGTGAAAGGTACGTTTACTTGACTTGTCTTCTGTCTTCTGAAGCTGATCTTACCTTTTACAGGCGGCCTGAACAACCAGACCCTGTCCGAAGCTGGTCTAGAGGCTAACCTCGATGTGCAATTCGCTTACGGATTGTCGTATCCCACCCCGGGTACATTCTGGTCGACTGCTGGGAGGCCACCTTTCAACCCTGACCTGACGACTACCGAAAATACAAATGGTGATTCTATTTCAATGATACACTCTTACCTCAAGTCACATAACTAACCAGCGAATTCATATTCACAGAGCCCTATGCCGATGTCTGTTGATTCTTTAAGATGTCATTTCATTTCCTGACATATGCTCCCGACAGTGGTTGGACTACGTGCTTTCGCACCCCAATGTTCCTCTTTCCATCTCGACTAGCTACGGTGAAGCTGAGCAAACAGGTAAGAAATCCTGAACCTCCAGTCGATCTTTGATAACGCGTTAAACACACTAAATCACAGTTCCTGAAAGCTATGCTCGCCGCGTTTGTAACGGAATGGCTCAGCTTGGTAATTACTTTCTCGCAGAACCTGTTGCAAAATCACTAAGTGATGTGGATGAACAGGTGTCCGCGGCGTGTCGCTCTTGTTCTCTTCGGGAGATGGTGGTGTTGGCGATGGTAATGCTGACCCCGCCACCCAAGAGTGTATCACGAACGATGGTCGCAACATCACTCGCTTCATGCCTCTCTTCCCTGCTTCGTACGTCGACGGTATACTCCCAGTTGGACTATTACTGACACTATAATCATAGTTGCCCTTAGTGAATATTTTTGAATGCACGAAATATTTGTCTTTACTAACGATTTATAATAGCGTCACTGGTGTAGGCGGAACCAATAACGTCCCTGAAATTGCCGTCTTCTTCTCGGGAGGAGGTTTCAGCGACTACGTAAGTTCACCATTCTCACTGCGCTAAAACGAATCTCGTCGCTCAATATATTTCTAGTACGAAAGGCCCTGGTACCAGAAGGCCGCTGTTGAGACTTATCTCAAGAAGCTTCCAGCAGGTAAATATGATGGCCTGTATAATAAGTGCGTTCATATTTGTTATTTTCTGTAATGATCTCCTAATGTAATGTTGCTTTAGGAAAGGACGAGTAAGTACTTGGACATATTTATATTGTATTGGCATATGCTGACTCGTGAATAGGGAATTCCTGACGTCGCTGCACAGGGACGCAGATTCCGTGTTTGGTGGCAAGGTAGGCCAGTCTCCATCGGTGGAACCTCTGCTTCATCGCCTACCTTTGCGGCCATTGTCGCCCTTTTGAACGATGCGCGTTTGGCGAAGAACCTACCTCCTTTGGGCTTCTTGAACCCTCTCCTGTACACTCTCGGGGTTGATGGATTCAACGATATCATCGAAGGAAACAACCCCGGATGTGGCACACCTGGATTTAATGTGAGTTCCATGCCTATGAAGCAACTATGATGCATACTTATTCTAAATGATATCCTCCAGGCCACCACAGGCTGGGATCCCAGTAAGTTTTTCCTTCGTGTTGGTTGATATGCTATTGACCATTTTCATTTCCATTTCCATAGTCACTGGTCTCGGAACACCCAACTTCCAAAAGCTAAAAAGCTTAATTGGTTGAAGGTCCAAGTCGGTCAATTAGATACGTAGCATCGATCCGTTGGAATATGATTTACCTTTCCACATGAGACCGCAGATTATCCGTGGTCACATAAGATATCCAATGATGCGCAAATCTATACGCGACGCATTTTATGATTTTGCAATAATGATATGGCTCAATAATACTTTGATAACCGTGCCACAGATCAATCGCCGACTCACCCTGATGGTTACTCCCGTTAAGCGGTCACATCCTTCTTCGGCGTAGACTCATATTTCCCAGAACATATGTTGCACAAAGCACGTGCGGAATCGAAGAAGAATCAACAATCCCAAAGATCTGGGACTCGGAGGATAATGACTTGCGTCAATCAACGATTATTATAACTTGGAATTCCCGGTCAGCGGTCACCGAACGGTAAAAAGGAGTAAAGAAATTACGAAAATTGATGGGGTCTTCACTGACGCATTTTGTATTGCATTAACTTCGGCAGCTCATGTGGATGAGGCGTTGAGGATATCACTGTCAGAGGATATCATATTATTCTCTGCTCTAGACGATGGTTCGCGAGGATTCATGGCGCGATAGGCGCCTAAATGCGGGTTGAGTCACGAATCTTTAAGGATCCTCATGGTCAAACAGGGACAATCGGGACTAATCAACGGGTCTAAAATAGAAAACAGCAACCGGTTTCAAGTTCGCGTGAGTCCACATGGTCATTGACCCCAAAGCCTACCCCACCATGCCGCAATGCGCTTCTTCTCAACAATCCGCCGTTTATTCACATCCTACCTAACACCACGGCTTCCTACGGAACGCTCTGCATCTTAGCCTGACGTGAGATCTATCTTTCTGCTCGGATGACGGATGTTCCTGGGCGCCAGCTGCACTATAAAGCCCCATAGATGGTGGGGCTGAGTCGTTCGATCCACTCCGAGCCTTTTCGTGAGCCATGTGGACTCCTCTTCGTGGACTAGCTGTTCTCGTTCTCTCGGCTTCATTCACCGTAGGAGCCCCACCCAAAGACTCTGCTTTTAAGGTCAAAGAAAGCGTCGCGACACCTTACGGATGGACGAAGCACAGTACTCCTGCTGCCGACCACAACATAGTACTTCGTATCGGTCTTCCTCAGCCGAATTTTCACGTCTTGGAGCAGCATTTGTATGAAATTAGTGACCCTGACCACGAACGCTATGGTCAGCATCTCTCGAAGGGACAGGTGGAGGAGCTCGTTGCGCCTCACCCAGACAGCCTCGGCGCCGTCAATGACTGGCTTGCTTCGCATGGCATCCAAGAGAGCGACGTCGTTCGCTCCCCTGCTCAGGACTGGGTGACCCTCAGAGTCCCAGTCAGTTTAGTGGAGAAGATGCTTGACACAGTACGTGTTTTCAGTATCTCACCGATTTTTTCATTTCTTATGAGACGCGCAGAAATACAATGTCTGGGAACACACTGCCAGCGGCGATTACTTGGTCCGAACGACGAGCTACAGCTTGCCTGACCACCTCCACGATCACGTCGATGTTATTCAGCCAACTACGATGTTCGGTCGCTTTAAAGAATCCAGATCCACTATCGTCTGGGGTGACGAGAGTGAGGACTTCGTCTCTAGCACGGGGAGAATTGCTGGATCTGCCGTCGATTCCACTACCGGAATTGATGCCAGTTGCAACACCACTATCACCGTTTCTTGCCTAAAGCAGCTTTACAACGCTGTCGGTTATACTCCAACAGCTAAGGGGAATTCTATCGCTCTGACTGGGTATCTCGAGCAATTTGCGAACATACAAGATCTTCAATCATTCTACGCTGATCAAGTCCCTGCTGCTGTGAACTCTAGCTTCAAATTTATCTCGGTAGATGGTATGTGCCATTTTCCTCCTCCTATCGAATGTTTAATTCACTCACTGGTTATTCTTCAGGTGGACTCAATAATCAGACCCTCTCTGAGGCCGGTGCGGAAGCGAATCTTGACGTGCAGTTTGCTTTTGGAATTTCGTTCCCGGTACCGGTAAGAATGCGTTGTATTACCCACACTTCCTATCAGTTCTGATCATGATCTGCAATAAAAGGGCACCTTCTACTCTACAGCCGGTCGGCCGCCTTTCACCCCTGATGTTCGGACTCCCACAGACACTAACGAGTAATGTTTTCCGCTGAAGATGCTTGGCTTTGTATTCATTGCTTTCTGTAGGCCTTACACCGACTGGCTCGATTTCATCCTCTCGCACCCTAGCCCTCCTGTGACCATCTCTACTAGCTATGGTGATGATGAGCAATCCGGTATGTGTATTGTTCCTCCTGTACCACGTCCACACTCTGATAGGCAAACATTTAGTTCCGAAGAGCTTCGCTATTCGCGCGTGCGCTGGATTTGCCCAGCTTGGTATGATGCTAAGTCTACCGTGTGTGTTGAACCCAAGAATCTGATGACTCAATGCCAGGTGCCCGCGGTGTATCCTTGATGTTTTCGTCCGGAGATGGTGGAGTTGGTGACGGAGACTCGAATCCAGCCACTCAACAATGTTTCACAAACGATGGCAAAAATGCGACTCGATTCATCCCTGCGTTCCCAGCATCGTACGTTATGTTTCTTCTTGTGAAATTCGATGTTATGCTTAATCATTTTCATAGCTGCCCATTGTGAATGGATTTTCCATATCATATAAAAGTTGATGCACTAATTTCCATTGCCAGCGTTACATCAGTCGGAGGAACACAAAACATCTTACCAGAAGTGGCAGTTTCCCGCTTCTTCTCCGGTGGAGGCTTCAGTGACTATGTACGCCCCTTTTTGTCATATTGGTTTGCTTATTTCAAGTTGACAATTCTCCATAGTTCGCCCGCCCACCCTATCAAGATGTTGTTGTGCCGAAATACCTCGCGGCCCTCCCCAAAGACACCTACAAAGGCCTCTTCAACCCGTAAGTTCATAAACTATCTTCGCGCCATTTAGTTACTCATGTTTTCAATAGTGCAGGACGAGTGAGAAGAGTCCTTTCCTTCTTATGATTCCTCTATTGACCAACGGATTTTTAGGGCATCCCCGATGTTGCTGCTCAGGGTGATCGTTTCCGCATTTTCTTGAGCGGTGTGCCACGCTCGATTGGAGGCACTTCAGCATCATCTCCCACTTTCGCAGGAATTGTTGCATTGCTGAACGACGCCCGCCTCAAGGCCCATAAATCCCCTCTTGGTTTCTTGAACCCTCTGTTATACACCAAAGGCATTGACGGGTTCAACGATATCTTGAGCGGGCATAACTCAGGCTGTGGAACTACAGGATTCAATGTGAGTAATTGTTTGTGCCGAGTATGTGGGACACAGCTGATATCAAAATCATTTCCTTAGGTCACCAAGGGATGGGATCCTGGTTAGTCTATTTTCTCATAGAATTTGCTTCGTATTAACGAAATCATTTCACAGTAACTGGCCTTGGTACTCCCAACTTCGGAAAGCTCAAGGAGATCGTTACTTCTTGGTAGAAGAATGTACAAACCTCCAACGTGAAATAGTACATATAACCGAGAATAACCCCATGCTCAAGGACGAGATCCTTTGCAAAAGTTTTCATTAGTGTACTTAAGTGTTTGATCTGTCCCAGAAGCCTGAGATACTTAGTACCGTTTAGAAATGTCCTCGAAGGTTATGTACAGAAGACTCCGAGGTTCACGAATCCTCTACGAGCTGAATGATATTCAAGTTGGAAGTCCAAAATGCGGAACGTGTATAGCCATCATGCATCATGTGAATAAGTCATGCGAGATTTCCAAACCCTCACTTTCCACCACGACATGCACTAGCACTCAATCACTGGACGATCCGCAGCGCTGCAATCTGTTGCAATGTGCACCATTTCTACGACTGCCTGCCCTTCGCTTAAAGTCACTGCGGTCTGGAGCCTGGTTCTTACCGGATCAAAGAAGCGCAAAGATACACCGTTAAGGCTTCGCTATGTACTAATGCGAACGACTGCCTCCTGCCTCCTTCAACAACTACGTACGTAGCATCTCTCTCAGGACGAAACTGGTGCTTTCTTGTACCAGGATAACTCGCCATAGTCATTTCCGAAAACTCATTCGTCCACGGCACACTTAATGGGGCCATAAAATAGTAACGACAGATACGATCGAGTTCGAGCATGATGCATAAGTATAACAGCCAGGAACCGGAAATTATCGATCCATGGATAGCACAGCGCCAAAAATACCTTGAAAACCACCTGCATTTTGGGAAAAAGAAGTGATAAACGTGAGATTCATCCATGCGGGCGACGGGAAGCGCCCACTCCTACTGGACGCCGTTGCGACTGATCTTCAATTAACGTGAGAGGGAGCTACTACGTACATGGCGCGTGCTTCTTCTACGTCCAGCACAGCACATGGACGCCATATAAAGGGGACCCGAATCATCCAGCTTCTTGCTCAATACTCTAGGCCCCAGGACCATAGCTATGTGGTTCCCTCTTCGCGGAGTTTTCCTGCTTGTTCTCTCAGCTTCGCTTGCATCCGGGGCTCCTAAGGACTGTCAGTTTAAAGTCAAAGAAGCCATCGCGCCTCCTCGTGGATGGACTAAACACAGTGACCCCTCTCCGAACCACAACATTATTCTGCGCATTGGACTACCACAGCCGAACTTCCATGTTTTGGAACAACACTTGTATGAAGTGAGCGACCCCGACCACCAGCGATATGGCCAGCATCTCTCCAAGGAGCAAGTAGAAGAACTTGTCACTCCTCACCCGGACAGTATCGATGCAGTGAACGAATGGCTGTCCTCGCATGGAATTGAGGAGAGCGCTGTCACTCGCTCCCCGGCCAAAGATTGGGTGACCCTTACTCTTCCGGTCAGTTTAGTTGAAAAGATGCTTGACACGGTGAGAGACTATGAGTATCGGTGCTTCGTTTCAAACTGAAGAGAGTATCCAGAAATATCACGTCTGGAAGCATTCCGACAGCGGCGATTACATGGTCCGAACGACTAGCTTCAGCCTGCCTACTGATCTCCACGACCATGTCGATGTTATCCAACCCACAACCATGTTCGGCAGATTCAAAGGCGCCAAGTCGAACATCATTTTCAACGAGGAGATCGACAGCGCTTCGTCGGCAACTGAAAAGACTCTGGACCCCATTGTCAACGCTGCTTCTGGTGTCACGGTGGATGCCAGTTGCAATTCTACCATTACTGTTACGTGCCTCAAGGAACTCTACAACGCTGTGGGATATGTTCCGTTGGCTAATATTGGGAATTCGATTGGAATTACTGGGTATCTGGAGCAATTCGCCAACATGCAGGATTTGCAGTCTTTCTTCGTTGATCAAGTTCCTGCGGCTGTGAACTCTTCTTTCAATTTCATCTCGGTCAAAGGTTGGGATCACACTCTCACATCACGGATCACATGTCTAATAGTTTATTATCAGGTGGATTGAACAACCAGACGCTCTCGGAGGCTGGAGATGAAGCCAATCTTGATGTCCAGTTTGCATTCGGAATCTCTCATCCCGTTCCGGTAAGAGCATGATACATTTTCTATACACGTACGCGTATTTTATTTCACGATGTTATAGGCGACATTCTTTTCGACTGCAGGAAGTCCACCTTTCATTCCTGATATTGGCACTCCCGACGATACCAACGAGTGAGATTCTTACGCTATCCCGTACAAGCTAGTCCCCTAACGCGTTAACTTCGTATCGTACAGGCCATATACCGATTGGCTGGATTTCATATTGTCACACCCGAACCCTCCTTTGGCTATTTCCACCAGTTACGGAGATGACGAGCAGACAGGTGCGCTCTATATATAAATTTCTCTAATTATTATCGTGTACTAACTATAGAATCTAGTTCCTGAAAGCTTTGCTCGTCGGGCGTGTGCAGGGTTCGCCCAACTCGGTATGTGATCTCTCAAAAACCGAATTCACAAACATATACTTAATCTACTGCAGGTGCCCGTGGTGTCTCCCTGATGTTTTCCTCTGGAGATGGAGGTGTTGGGGATGGTGATCCAGATCCTGCTACTCAAGAGTGCTTCACCAACGATGGCCGAAACCTCACCAAGTTTATCCCTGGGTTCCCGGCTTCGTACGTAGCATTCATCTGTTGCCTAATTTGACGTACTAAACATTATTACACCCTAGTTGCCCCTTGTAATGCCTCCTTCTGAGATGGTTTTCCATTGCTAACTGCGCAACTTCAGTGTCACGGCCGTCGGAGGCACAGCTAATGTTCCTGAAAAGGCTGTCTCCCGGTTCTTCTCTGGTGGTGGTTTCAGCAATTATGTACGTCTTTGCTTTTTTCTTTGCCATTATATTGTGCTAATTGTTCGCAATAGTTCTCTCGACCTGCCTACCAAGATGAAGTCGTTGAAAAATATCTGCGTGCTCTGCCGAAAGGTCTTTACGCAGGTCTCTTCAATCCGTAAGTCTCTTCTTGTCACTGGGTAATATGTACTTATCATATACTCCTCAAGTGCTGGACGGGTACGTACATCCACCATCTATTCCTATTAGTTAAGATTACTCACAATTTTGCAGGCTTTCCCTGACGTTTCTGCTCAATCTGATCGTTTTCGTATCTTCTTCCAGGGAAGGCCAGTCTCGATCTCGGGTACTTCAGCGTCATCGCCCTCCTTCGCAGGCTTTGTGGCCCTTCTTAATGATGCGCGCCTCAGGGCCAAGCAGCCATCGCTTGGTTTCTTGAATCCTCTCATCTATAAGAAGGCTGCCAGTGGTTTTAACGACATTACCATTGGAAACAATGCTGGATGCGGGACCCCGGGTTTCAATGTACGTCAATGATATGATCGAAACATTTGCATGCATACTGACTGGAATGTCCGTGAAATCTAGGCTACGGAAGGATGGGATCCGGGTAAGCTCAGCATACGCATATGAAGTTTTGCCTCACTGAAAACATTGCAATCTCCGCTAGTGACCGGTCTTGGAACTCCAAACTTCGGGAAGCTTAAAGACATAGTCACGTCATGATGGTTAACAACATGTACTGTAGCGTGTATTCATATGCAAATTGCTTTGAATACCTTTGGTATTATCAATGTTTGCGTTCATTGCTCGCGAGTTATTTTTTTTGTTACAGTAATAGAATGCCAGTGAGAATTCAGTATTCAGAACTCTTCGTTGAAGTTATTTCTAAGTATAGATGCATCATAGCATCATGATGTATCACCGGCAAACTGCCGAGTCTCCACGGTCTTTTAATCATCTTCTTGCAACCCCTTTCCCTTTATTCTGACCATTGAACGTTGAATAAGATCGCATTGACTAGTTCCTCTGCGTTTGCACCTCTCAGGCGACCTCTTTGGCATCTCAGTTCATTCTGGCAATAGCATTTAACCCTGCCCATATCCAAGACTTCCACTTGTTAACACGACATATTGAACCGTTATCGCATAATATATTTGAAGAAACAAGGTAATTGTACAATTGCTAGCATTTCGCCCCATGGAAGTTGAAGCTTGAAGTTCAGACTCATTGACCGCGATTGCTTGTGGGCACGGCTCTAGGACTTTTCGCAGTTGCTTCATGTGCTTCAATTAAGGGCGCATAGAGCAAGTCGACATATTCAAGCCCGAGCAGGACGCACTAGTAGCGATATAGAAACCGAAACACTGGTGTTCTGGATATCTCTGACAAGAATAGCTGAAAGCTATTTGTATTTTTGGAAAAGATGGAAGTCCGTGAGATTCATCCATGCGGACGGTGGGGGCTATGGCGCCGGCTGCCGTCTCAAATAACGTCAGAGCGGTCTTCTTCGACGCTATACAGATGGTGCAGGAGCATTTAAATGGGTCCTTTTTTGATGCGCTTAGTACCGTCGTACCCACTTCCTCGGATTTGTCAAGAGCAGAGCTATGTGGTTCGCTCTTCGTGGTCTTTTCCTGCTTGTTCTCTCAACTTCGCTTGCCTCTGGGACTTCTAAGGACTGTAGATTTAAAGTCAAAGAAAGTGTCGCACCTCCTCGTGGATGGACTAAGCACAGTGCACCTTCTCCCGATCACAGCATTGTTCTTCGCATTGGACTTCCCCAGCCGAACTTCCACGTCTTGGAGCAACATTTGTATGAAGTAAGTGATCCTGACCATGAGCGATATGGCCAGCATCTATCCAAGGAGCAAGTAGAAGAGCTTGTCGCTCCTTCCAATGACAGCGTCAATGCAGTGGACGAATGGCTTTCATCTCACGGAATTGCAGACAGCGCCGTCACTCGCTCCCCAGCTAAAGACTGGGTGACCCTCACTCTTCCAGTCAGCTTAGTTGAAAAGATGCTTGACACGGTAAGAGGGTGATAATTCTTAGATATATATTCATTAACTGACGAGAGCAAAGAAATATCACGTTTGGAAGCATTCCAGCAGCGGAGACTACTTGGTTCGAACGACAAGTTTCAGTATGCCTACCAATCTCCACGATCACGTCGATGTCATTCAACCCACGACTATGTTCGGTAGATTCAAGGGATCGAAGTCCACCATCATTTTCGACGAGGAAGAGAGTGTTGTCTCTGCTACAGAAAAGAATCTGGAACCCATCGTCGATGTCATTTCTGGTATCAAAGTAGATGCAAGCTGCAATTCTACTATTACTGTCACCTGTCTTAAAGAACTCTACAACGCTGTGGGATATGTCCCATTGGCCAACATTGGGAACTCGATCGGAATCACCGGATACCTAGAACAATTTGCCAATTTGCAAGATTTGCAATCTTTCTTCATTGATCAAGTTCCCGCAGCTGTGAACTCTTCTTTCAAGTTCATCTCGGTCAACGGTTGCTGTCACATTCTTTATCATTGTTCGTGCTGTTTTTAATGTGTCTTGCTAGGCGGATTGAACAACCAAACTCTCTCGGAAGCAGGAGAGGAAGCCAATCTTGACGTTCAATTTGCATTCGGAATCTCCCATCCCATTCCCGTAAGATGATGATCGATTTAGTATCTGTATATTTGATTTCACGAGCTTCCAGGCGACATTTTTCTCCACTGCGGGACGTCCTCCCTTCATCCCGGATAGTGGTACTCCCGACGATACCAACGAGTGAGACTTTTACCTCATCCTGATCAGACGCATCCCTAAGGCGTAAACGTTGCATTGTAAAGGCCGTATACCGATTGGCTAGACTTCGTCTTGTCGCATCCAAATCCTCCTTTGACTATCTCCACTAGTTACGGAGATGACGAGCAGACAGGTGTGTCATATATTCAGTTCAGTGACGCCTGTATTAATGATTGTTTAATGATTAGTCCCTGAATCCTTTGCCCGTCGTGCATGTGCAGGGTTCGCCCAGCTTGGTATGGCAGTTTCAACCAGCCACCTGGACATTCTAAAATTCATTTAATATAATTTGTTCTAGGTGCTCGTGGAGTTTCCTTGATGTTTTCTTCTGGAGATGGAGGTGTTGGGGATGGGGATCCAAACCCTGCCACCCAGCAATGCTTTACCAACGATGGTCGCAATCTGACTCGTTTTATCCCTGGATTTCCTGCTTCGTATGTAGTATCCAAGTGCTTGCCTTATCGTGCGCTAATAGCTACTGCGTAGATGTCCCTTGTAATATCTTTTTCCGAAGTCTCTTTCCTAACTGACTTCCGATGCTCTTAGCGTTACGGCTGTCGGAGGTACAGCTAATGTTCCGGAGAAAGCCGTGTCGAGATTCTTCTCAGGAGGCGGATTCAGCAATTATGTACGCTCCTCTTGCATATGCGTGTTTGTGTAATGATCGTTTCCGTAGTTTGCTCGACCCTCCTACCAAGAAGAAGCCGTTGAGAAGTATCTGAGTGCTCTGCCGAAGGGTTTATACGCTGGGCTGTTCAATCCGTACGTCTCATCCTGTCAATTGCGCAATAGATTCTTGCTAATTAATATTTCTTGACAAGTGCTGGACGGGTATATACCTCCCTCCATTCGCGGATTCATAATCCTTATTAATTTATAGGCCTTCCCCGACGTCGCTGCACAATCTGATCGTTTCCGAATCTTCTTTGAAGGAGTACCAGTTTCCGTCGGAGGAACTTCCGCGTCTTCTCCCTCCTTTGCAGGATTCGTAGCGCTTCTAAATGATGCGCGGCTCAAGGCCAAACAGCCACCACTTGGTTTCTTGAATCCTCTCATATATAAGAAGGCTGCCAGTGGATTTAACGACATTACCATTGGGAACAATGCTGGATGCGGGACCCCGGGTTTCAATGTATGTCAATGATATGATCGAAATATTTGCACGCATACTGACTGGAATTTCTGAAATCTAGGCTACAGAAGGATGGGATCCAGGTAAGCTCAGCATATGCATATGGAATTTTATTTCACTGAAACATTGCAATCTCTGCTAGTGACCGGTCTTGGAACTCCAAACTTCGGGAAGCTTAAAGACATAGTCACTGATCCTTGATTCCTAGTGACAGATATAGAATAAGATCTGTAGCGTATATTCATGTGCAAATTGCTTTGAATACCTTTGGTATTATCAATATTTGCGTTCATTTGCTCGCAAGTTATTTTGTATGTCACAGTAATAGGGCGCCAGTGAGAATTCAGTATTCAGAACTCTTCGTCGAAGTTATTTCTAAGTATAGATGCATCATGGCACCATAATATATCACCGACAAACTGCCGAGTCTCCACGGCCTCATTAGGAAAATGGGGGAATTTGGTTATAGATTTATACTCATAGATCTACCCCGAGCTTTAAAATAATTGGTATCATAAGAGTATTTATTGTGCATAAATATTTAATGGAGTATCTGATACAGTAGCATTTGCAAAAACTGACAGGAGAGTCACCATTTAAAAAATTTTGAATATTTCTGCAGCCTGGTACCTTGCCCGATGTACCTAAGATTTGCTGCTCTTGTAGTGACTCATATTGTATCAAATAAATGGAGTGATTGTCAATACACATAGCATATTGACTATCAGCCATTGGCTTAATGTATTTATAAATCCTAACACTACTGACTGACCATGTAAGAGCTCCAATGCATGGCACTCATGTATGCTTTGCCAGCTGAATACAATGGCTTTGTCTCATCCCTATTCCTACTTGATAAACTCACCCTCAATGACCTTTGCAATGCATTTCACAACCAGGAGAACAAAGCAATGCTCCAGGAATCCTCCATGCCAAATGCCACAGTCACAATGAAACATCAGGAAAACCAGGAAAAGTGGGTCTAGGTTTATGTAGACAGATATACCTTTAGCTGAAAAATAATTAGTATCATAAGTACATTTATTGCACATCAATATTTAATGCAATATCTGACACAGTAGTGTTTGTGAAATTTGGAAGGAGA